>RDPX01000071.1:1743481-1780955 GCA_003991215.1 Morbakka virulenta | reverse complement strand
TTGTCTTTTCTCAAACCAACTGTCATACTTCTAACTTCTCTTTTCATACTAGCTTTGCATTGTCCCTTAACATAAAAAAAGCGTTTTGTTAATCTCGTGAACAAAGCTTTTCTCAGAACATATCCCTCTTCCTTGAATTTTCTGCCCCTGTTCATTGTTTTTACTATCGACTTTCCTCTTTTACCACTCTTTAAACGATGCTTTTCTATCTCTTTTATTGTAAACAATGGCAAGTTTAAAAGATATTTTCCCCACTTCAATTTCTTTTCTTCTTTCATAACAACAATATTGATTTTCTCATCAACATTTTTCAGCAGTAACTTTATAAGATTCTGTGCGTCCTCCATGCTGAAATAGTTTATTTTGATTTTTTTTTTCGCAAGTTCAGCCTCGTTTTCACGCAGCAGAAGAAAATCTCGGGAAAGGTGTATTGTAATGAAGCATAAAATCTTTAGCAACAAATGTAGCAAACAATCCCTAAAAATGCTGTAAAATACATTTCAATGATACAAAAGAAAAAATAAATCGAAGTAAATTGAATAGCATGATAATAGAACATCTACAAAACAGACGTAAAACTAAAGGCAAAAAAGTACCGTCAAACGAATTACACCAGTTGAATCCAGACTCTCAAAGAGAAGCGCAAAGAAGCATAAATAACAACTTTCATGACACGTGCTGAAACCTAGATGATTCCCATCGTAAAGGAAACAACAAAGAAACCCTTAGAAACTACATGAAATATCTAATGACTATAAACCAAGAAACCTGGTCCAAAAAGCAAAAATGAAAAGTTTTTAACTGAAAATTAATAAATCAAAACCGGGTGGAAACAACACACTGAAAAATTTTACGTGAAAAATACTGAAATTTTAGTGACTTGTAAACCAGGTTTTAATAAACGAACCAAGTTTTTCTGAAAGCAGAAGCTGTTTAAGAAATAAAAATATCTCAAAATATAAAGTCCAGGGGTGGATAACGTACCAATTGAACTTATTAGGGCAGATAACAACAGCTTGGTTTAAACAATGAGTGATTGGTGTCATGAAAAGGGGTTTGCCAGATCAAAGTAGACGCAAGAGGTGGTTAAACAATAAAACATTTAATGTATACTGGATATTGCTATAAGTCATGGAGGAGCGACAAGAATTACATATAGAAAGAGAGATGAGTAAAAAGATGATTGCCGGAACGATAGAGGTACTTATGAGAACATTCCCTTACTTGATGGCTAAGAAAAAGGCAAAGAGAATACAGACACCGTTTTTTAAACTAAAGCAAAGTTTTCGACTGGGTTGATTAAAAAGCACTCGGGAAAACAATAAATACCATGGGGGCAGCTGTTCTTTCATTTGACTAAGGTCAAACACAAGTTCCATTCAAAACAACAAACACAGACCAAAATATAACAACAGGGTTTATCAGAAAACTTTAGTTTAAATATAGGTGTACGACAGTGGTGTAAGCTAAGACCATAGTTTTTCAAGATGTACCGGGAGCAGATAACAAGAGATCGGTTTTAAACAAAGTGATATCGCTCTAAGAGTTTGTGCCATAATTGTAAACAACTTATGATATGCTCACGACACAACACTGGTAGCAGAAAGTGAAGAAGAACTGCAAAATATCATAATAGTAGTCAAAAATCCCAGTGAAATATATATCCTATTTCTAAATCTAAAAAAACCAATTTTATGGCAACAAATAATATCCTTTGTTTTAAACTAGACAAGCAAACTAAACGGAACTTATTATTTATCCACCTTTCTGGGAAACGAAATACATGATTATCTCAGCCTGTGAAACGGAATCAGACAGGGGCTTGGCTTGAAATTTACTCCAATCAGTGAATAGTACAACAATTATAAAACATTATGATTTTGTTTCAGGTTGTACAGAGAGGGCATATTAAACAAGTGTGTTCTTCTTATTAATGTTATGTTTCCACATACGTTTCTCTGACTAGCTTTATCGTGTCATTTTGAAAAACCGATACTTATAATTCAAATATGTAAAGTCGTGTTCTTTACATTTCATGTTACACATGATAAAACACTTGAAGCAAGCAGCTTGTAGTTGCAAATACTATTAATTACCTGCAAAATGGCTAACTTGATACAAGCTTGGTTTGTGTGTTTTGACAAGGAGGCCTTCCAATTTTCCTTTCAAGAATATATTTCAACTGCATCGATTTACAACTTCACGCTAATTTTATATCAATAGGTAAAGGAACAATAACTACAGCTTGTGGTGTAGATGATAGAAGCTGTCCAAGCTATCCATTGTCTTACTGTAGGAACAAACGCTACAAACAATGGATGAAGAAAAATTGTTGTAACCGATGTAAAGGTAACTTGTTTCCTTTTTTTAAAAAAAATTGTTCTGTGATGTCGTAAAAGTGGACTTCTTCTATTGGAAAAGTAAAATACACTTACATTAGTAAAAGTGTTTGGCCAACTGTATTGAGGATGATCAAATGATTGTTACTTTTTTAAGGATTTTTTTTTCTTGTTAAAGAGTACGAAGAAAATCTCAAACCTTAAGTAATTGCCTTCCTAGTTTAACATTTGGAAGCTGACCAAATATTCTTATAAAAATAACCTGTTACATATAGAATAAATCTTAAATTTTATTGTGAAGAATTCGGTGTTCACTTCCGTTGGTTTATGCAGCAAATTAGGCCTTTTCATTTGCTTCTGTTCAGTACATCCATTGTTTTTGCCCCGACTGCCTTTATATCCTCTCTCATTCTACGCAATAAGACGAAAGCGTTCCTTTTGTCTTATTTTTCACCTTCTGTCTGCCAGCTTCATGTTCAACATTCTCTTCCCGACATAGTTGCCATCTCTTCACCACACATAGCCATACCACCTCAAGTTAGTCCCTCTGACTATGTCACAGAATCCGCGTACATGAACTGTTTTTCTTATATTTTTTTCAATCCTTTTAAGCTATGTTACACCCCCAAAATGCAGAGTTTCCCCAATCTTGCCACTTACAATTCGCTTCCCTGTTTCTTTGTCACTGTAACTTTTTCACAACCCAGTCAACATTGTTGATATTACTGCTCTTTTGTACATCTCTCCTTCTGCCCTTTGCAGACAATCTCCTGTTGCATGAAATAGAGCTTACTTTTCTCCACTGATTTCACCCTGCTTATATTCTCTTCTTAACTTCTTCAATGCACTCATCGTTGCTTTGCATCTTCAACCAAAGACATTTGAATTCAACTACCTTTGGAAACCTCTTCTCTCTTCAACCTCAAAGTGTCCTCTCCAAATGTATTCGCTATTTTTTTTCTGTTTTCTTTCATAATTTTTTCTTACAATGGTATCCTTCACTCTCCCAACATGTCGACTAACTCATCCTTCCCCTCGCTGGATAGTAGGATATCGTCTGCAAAGTCATCATTCAAGGTAATTCTGGACGGATCTTGTTAGAGAATTTGTCAATTACGATAATAGCAAAGAACAAGGGGCTCAAAGCCGACCCTTAATGGAGAAAAACTATCCCTAAAGCTTTTGCTTGTAGCCGTAGTGCACCTGACGGTTGTTTTACAGTCTCTGGGATTGTCCTGTATTAAACGAAGTATATATGTTAACCCAGATTTCCTCATGCAAGACCATATATCCTCACTCGGTATTTTCTCGTTAGCCTTTATCAGATCATAAAACATACAATGCAGTAGTTTCTGACCTTTATGGTACTTCTTGCTAGTGTTGGGATCAAAAATTTACTTTTAAATTCCAAGGCTAAAACAACGTACTTAATACAAAAAGTTAATTGAAAATAGCCGACCTGTGTAATGTTGTGTGTTGTTGCATACAAACAAATTAGCTTCTCTATACATGAAATTGAATGCTCATTCTATTACGCTAAATGATGCTAGAGACAGACACGAATGTGGGTCACGGAGCAAATTGAAGCGAAAGTACGCCGTCTGATTGACTGAGGCATAGCAAATGCTGCATGTAAATCAATATCAAAGCATAAAACAAGCAATATGAAACCATTCGGATGCTGCTGCAATTGCTTTGCTGTGTAATACAATCTGGCAGTTTTCTACTTAGGTTATTACCTCCACCAAAGATTTTTTTAATATTACGAACATTATCAGACAACAGACAGCTTTCCAATAAATCTTTTCTTCGAATTTCAAATAGGTTACTGTCATAAGTGGGTTCGTTTTCATGCAGCATGGAGTGCTAAACCCAAGTCTCCAAAAGACAGGAGAGTCATCAGCGCAAAATAACAAAATAAAGACAGATGACTGACATGATTATAAGACCTAATGACATTGCTGTACCTCAATTACCAATGATGGGTGAACCTTGACAAGAAAAAACAGATAGCAATGCTAGTGAGCACGGTAATGGAAAACTCAGTGCAGCTCATACCATACCTTCCGAGATTAGCTACTTATTTTTAATCAATCTCAGAACATCTTTATCATCAGTAATATCGGCCTATGGTTTGAGAATATAACCGTCAGCGTCAGCTCTAATATTAGGCAGAAATGGGGATTAAAGCACTTTCAGCAGTTTAGATTTAAAATGTTTAATAAGGCAATTCGATAAGAAAGAGGAAGGAGAATCTTAAATGTTGTACCAGCCTTTTCAAAACCCAAGGATCAATATCTTTTTAAACTGCTCCATAAAAAGGATGTCGTAGACATGTTCCCAAATGTGGAAATAATGTATCTTGCCTTGGTTGTGACCAACCTTTCAGGAGAACGGTTTTTTTCCAAAATTAAATTGATTAGGAATCGCCTACGGTTTAATATGGGAAATGGACGTCTGAATAACTTAGTTTTTTTAGCATATAGCATGATATTTTGTGTGAAACAGAATTCACATCACCTATTGGGAATTTTGCGAGCAGAAAGGTACACAAAGTTTCAAAGTAGATAGTTTTAGTTTTTGGCTACCAGTTACTTTGAATAAAAAATGTTGTAATATTTCAGCTTTCAATTTTTGTTAATTAAATTTTTTCTACCTATATTTTATCAAAATTACCTTCTCTTGTGGATCTTTTTATATCACTGGTTATACAGTGATGGGATGCTAACAAACCCGATCGTCCATGGGTTACCACACACCTAAATCTGACCCTGCATCTCTTATAGTATTATCTAAAAAGCAACTCTAAAAATGTCCCCTAAAATTAGCTTTAGTGAAAGATTTTTACGTTGGAATGTATTTAAGTAAATGCTAGCTACGTAAAGTTATTGCTTAAAAGCATCCTATTAAGCATTATTGTCTTTGTATTTATTATGACTACGTTGTCATCAAATTTATGTTCTGTGTTTACTTTTGAGCTCCTACTTTCATTTCAAGTTTATATGTTGAACAGAATGATGACTCTACAGGAAGCAACCTTGCCAATAAAAATGGATATAAAAGAAATGTCTTGAAAGACGTTAGCAGTATAAGGAATGTCATTGATTTCATTCGATGATTAAAAAACATACCAGACGACTTTTTTATCTACAGTTATTGTATGGCTATACATCATGTTAAATCAAGGTAAAGAAAAGCCAACCTTTCTCCTGCCATTTTGAATAGTATTGCTTTGCGATGAAAAACCGATACTAAAAACTCAAATATGTAAAGTCGTGTTCTTTACATTTCATGTTACACATGATAAAACACTTGAAGCAAGCAGCTTGTAGTTGCAAATACTATTAATTACCTGCAAAATGGCTAACTTGATACAAGCTTGGTTTGTGTGTTTTGACAAGGAGGCCTTCCAATTTTCCTTTCAAGAATATATTTCAACTGCATCGATTTACAACTTCACGCTAATTTTATATCAATAGGTAAAGGAACAATAACTACAGCTTGTGGTGTAGATGATAGAAGCTGTCCAAGCTATCCATTGTCTTACTGTAGGAACAAACGCTACAAACAATGGATGAAGAAAAATTGTTGTAACCGATGTAAAGGTAACTTGTTTCCTTTTTTTAAAAAAAATTGTTCTGTGATGTCGTAAAAGTGGACTTCTTCTATTGGAAAAGTAAAATACACTTACATTAGTAAAAATGTTTGGCCAACTGTATTGAGGATGATCAAATGATTGTTACTTTTTTAAGGATTTTTTTTTCTTGTTAAAGAGTACGAAGAAAATCTCAAACCTTATTATTGCCTTCCTAGTTAAACATTTGGAAGCTGACCAAATGAAGATAATTACAGAAAATTAAAACAAAAGAACCCCCCTATACATAATTATAAAGGTATTTTGAATTGATCGTCTTTAGTTTTCATTCCTAATTTTTCTCTATTGTAACTTTTAGGTTTTGGATGGTGAAAGAGTGATTTTTATTCCTGGTAATACCACAATGGTATACTGTTTTGAATGTATACCAATTTGTGAGCGTTACATTATCCGTTGCTGTAATAGCAATGTGTTGTTATCTTTTCAAGTATAGACTATTATAAAATATAGAGCTCCATTTGAAAGCTGCATTATGCTGAACGATTTTTTTAACTACGCTACCAAATTTTACCATTAATACTGCAAGCTTTTAGGTTGGATGTCAGGTTGGTTTTATGGAATAAAGTAAATAACCATAGTGGGAAGTGAAATCTTTGAGCTTGATGTTTAATATTGCATTTGATTAACTAGAAGCTTTCATTTGAATAACGTGTTTAAACCACTATAAGTAAGTTTTTATACGTAGACATTTAATATGGGGATTTTGCACTTTTCAGATGCCTCGATGCTGGATATTATGCATTGCTAAATTATGTTGCAGGCTGTAAAAGAAATGAACTTGAATATAGACTTAAAGTTAGAGGTAGACTTTGGTATTTAAACATTTACAATGCTTTTTCTATAGGGGCTATACCAAACTGTTACAGGATGATTTATCATTAGCAAGTTTTTGAAATACTATTTTCACTTTTTGGTACTTACTATTTGAATTTCGTGCCATTACTTTTGACTCCGGTAAGGTAGTTAGCTGGTGCGATGTTTAACGCTATTTTTTGAATATTAATTTTAAGAACGAAGAGCTTTGATTTTCTAGAGAGGCAGTCAGGTAGCTGCTGTATGTTTTCTACCGTATGAAGAACATGTTCAAAACTATGTGCGAAAAGCCATTTTCAACAGTTTGACGGGGACGTGGGAGTATCTTACTTTAAACAGGATGCCGAATGTTTAAAATTGGATGTGTAATCAAATCATGTTTCCTAGGAAAGGAGGAAAAGAGAGAGGGTACACAATCATTCTGATTTGTGTTAAAAGCGCTAACAGCCTAACACCTTTTGAAATTAGAAAACTAACAAAGTGGTTTTACAAATGTGTATATAAAGATAATAGCTGCTTTTTTGGCAATGTTGAGTCTTTATCTAAATCTTTCTTCTACATTTGACAAGCAGCAACGTTAAGGTAATCTCCACAGATGCGGCACCAAACTTGTTTTAAGTTAAATATTAAGATACTTTTTCTTCAGAGGCCCGTTTGATATGGATAAAAAAACACTAGTCTTAGAGTAAGCTGATAGCTACTCCACTATAATTAAGGTTGACCTAAAGGTAACAGTGGGAAACTTTATCTTTTTTACATCATGAAAATTCAAAACTGGACGCATTTTTGAATAAATATCCAGGAACATACTAAAAATAATAGTAGCTTATATAAAATCAGTGTTTGCTTTTTTAAATCTACCTTCAGTAGAAATACAGATATTTTCAGATTTCTGTTTGCGAGTTTACCTCTAAGTTGATTTTCATTTCCTTATTCATTTTTTTCTATTTGACTGTAACAGTTTAACAGTATTAAATGTAACCCTCTAGCATTTGACCCAGTGTACTCTAAAAAGCTGATCTAATATTTGTTGCACATGTATTTTAGTACATATGAACTTTGAAAATCAGTCACATGACGAATATGTCCTTCGCTTACAATCCCCATTTACTGCTTAACAACAATGTGGGTGACAATAGGAATACAGATATTTAGCAAGAAATTTTAATAATACACATTTGTTTCTCCCAATAAGGCGTTGTTTCACTTTTTTCCTATACCCGTCGTTGTCTTTATCTAAATATTCTCTTATTTATACAGGAAATCTTTGAAACAAGGATGAAAATAAAAACTGATAATAGGCTGCAAGGTAATTATATTTATTTTTCTGAAGGTTACTTGAAGTCGATAATTTTGAAAAAGGTCTAATTTTAAACTTTGCTACAACCTGTCCAAAGCCAGGTGGAGAAATAAGGAGGGTTGTGCCTGCCGCTAGTAATACCACCCTTCAAAACATCCAGCAATTACAGAAGCAGCAAGAGGAAGCCAATTCTCTCAACGTCATCGGCGTTGAACAAGAGCTAGAACGCAGATACAGACATCGTCCCGAGAGAAGTCTGCCCATGACTAGTATAGCCAAAAGTCGAGAGAAGCTCTGCACTCAGAATACCCAGCATTTCTCTGTCAAGCACATAACGAGAATTGAGTCGGGGAATATAAGAACGTTATATGATACAAGGAATAAGGCAAAAGTAATTCCGGAGATGAAATATTACGGAATTGAAGCAATGGTTGTGAGCGAAATGAGGTGAACAGGTCAAAACAGATAGACAAGTGACGACGTCACTGTGTACTTATGTGACACAGAAGATTCAGAAAGGGGATGGAATTCTCATAAGTAAAATAGCCACAGCTACACTGATCGTCTGGTAATCTTTATCAGATAGAATCATTACAGAAAGGTTAGACACACACCTTTTAAAGACACCACTAATACAAATATACTTACCAACAGAAGTAGTAAAAAAACACGAAAGAAGACTTTTACAACAAAGTTCAAGACATACTAGATGGTCTTTCCAGCCATGACTTGAAAATCATCATAGGTGATTGGAATGCCAATGTTAGAAATGATCGGGCTTGACCACCAAACACTGTAGTTTGACTCAGACAAAAATGCCAACAATAACTGAAAGCGGATCATCGAATTTTGCAACGAATCTGACCTTTCGTATAGGTATTACCTTTCTCAGGCACACAAACATCACTAGTGGACCTGAAACTCTCCGGATGGAAATGCTCAGAATGAGATTGACTACATAAAATTAAGCACAAAATGAGGCTCATCCCTTACAAAGGTGCGAGGATTTAAACAGGTAGCTGTTTTTCAGATTACTATTTACTAGGCACGAAATGAAGTTTAAATTAAAAAGCTTAAAGAGACGTGAGAAATGAAAGGCATATGTTGTTGAGAATTTGGATCATTGGGTAGTTTCTTAGCCAACAATGGTGAGAACGAAATAGTTGTGAATAACCGATTAGAAAGAGCTATGGAAACGTTTCGTTAGATGGCATAGACACCGACGTCGAAACAGGTGAACATGAATATAAAGATCCTGTTGTGTATATCAATAATAATTTCCACCTTCCTGTATACCAGTGGAACATGAAAAGGCACGAAGAAAACAAATGAAAAGCCCACAAAATATGAGGAGGATCCTCGGAGTTACATGACGAGATAGAGTACCAACTGAAAAGGTTTCTAGAATAACTAACTAGTCAACAGAAACGTCACAAGATATTTGAAAAAAAAGGATGGAAACATAGAGACCATGCTCTGAGATTGCCATCTGGACGACTGACTCACCAGGATCTGCGTTGGAGACCTAGAGTGGGAAGACAAAAAATGGATAAGCTAGTGAGAATTTGGCAAACCACTTTTCATGACAATTTCAATACACGTGGAATTCAAGTCCAAAATGTTCCAGATCTGGCTAAAGATCCAGTTCTCTGGCGCCTTTTTGCTACCTGGTGTTCTGCATAAGACTGGAGGATCTATAATCAGTTTAAGGTCTAAGGTCTGAGGTGTAAGGTCTAAGGTCAAAAATAAGGTAATATATTAGAAAATAAAAAATTTCCTGTAATATTTAAGCTTACTGATCATGTTTCTCATAAGCTATTACAAATATTTAAATGATACACTATATATCTTCCAGGAAATTGTAAGAACTAAATAAAATAATTTTTTTATTAGGATAAGAACAGTCCCAGAATACCACAAATGTTGGTAGACAAACCCAGAAGTTACGGGAATTACATTTACGAGTAAACGACTACAGCATTCGTAGTTAAGGTAAACGTGGGGATAGGTTTCTTCTATTTCCCAAAAATTTAATTTGTATATTGACTTAAATTTACTTCTTTTTAGTGGTCAATAAAAAATTTCTATTTAAAAAAAATAACTTTTTTTTAACACAGAAGTGTACATATTCTCTTAAACATTTTTTTATTTTTAAATATACTAGCTGTTCTCTGCTTATGGTCTCTACTGAAATCCACGGTATGGTAAAAATATACTCTATTGGAACATCTAATTTATACTGTACTCGTCAATTATCTTTAGCACCAGTTACTCTGATAACCATTATGGGATTTTGAAAATACCAGAAATTTACCATGGCTTGACTAATACCATACCGGATCTACAAAAAAAATTTTAACCTACTAATTCATTCCATTTTAATGCTCCCACATCTCGGTCGAAAATGGGTTTTTTCTCTCTGAAATTGAAATTTTCGCCATGAAATTACATTTGAATTTCCTTGTAACCAGGACAGTCATGATATTGATAACAAGCATTATATCTTAGAAATATAACTGGTGTATACAAAGGTCCTTGGTCATTGCTCAATATTACTCTATTTAACAGTTTCATGTAGAGTACTGTAACATTATATTTAACAATTAACTGCAAACTACACATTTTATTTTCATTCCCGCTCACAAACCAAGTCTGAGCTAAGTACACACATGTTTCACTTTTTTTCGTTTCAAATCGTCTCCATCTATATGACCGGGATTTTGAAATGGAAAAGATAATAAAAATGGCTTTATCTATAAACTTCCTACGATAGGATTCAAAAACTTCCTCTTTAATTGTTTTTGAAGCCCCTAGACATCATAATCACAGAGGAAAAGTTTGTCACAATGATGGGAGATTTCAATGAATACTTGTTACAAGACGATATATTTCAAAACACTAGTGTGTTATAATAGCCTAAGGTCGAATATATTACAGCTCCAAATCCTATAACCCAGACGTGCAACTAACAGATTTCAAACTCTTATTGATAAAATCATCACATAAAACACAAATAAGCATTAGTGGTCAAATGTTTAAATGAACAGCATTCCACACAAGAGGTTCCCTTGAGGAACTCCTCCCAGTTCGTTTCTCTTTTCCAAGTAACATGCTACGTATGTGTGGATATGTTTTCGAACATAGAGTTGAGGGACGGAAAAATGAATAAATATATTTTATTAAAAAATACAAAGAAAAAATCAAATGAAAAACTAACTCTGAAACGAAGTGGGTTCCAGCCTTGCTGAGAGTGAATGAAGGGTAAAAATCCCAACTGAGTGAAAATTTATCCTGCAACATTCCTGGCCAAATTTACCATTTTAAATATTAATGGATTTTTATTAAAAATGCAAAACCACCAGATCAAATAGGAAATACTACAGTCATAAAAAATCTTAATGAAAATAAACTTTTTGAAATGTTATTATTAAGTGTTTGTTACAAAGCTCTTAATGTCTCTGGGGACCCAAAAATTTGTGAAAGCACTTTGCAAAAAAGTACGGATTTTTTAATGTTATGTAATCTCCTTCCATCCACACAACCCACCAACCCCCACCCCCATCATCACACACACACACACATACATATACTTCCCAGTCCAGAAACCGAATAAAAANCCTGGCCAAATTTACCATTTTAAATATTAATGGATTTTTATTAAAAATGCAAAACCACCAGATCAAATAGGAAATACTACAGTCATAAAAAATCTTAATGAAAATAAACTTTTTGAAATGTTATTATTAAGTGTTTGTTACAAAGCTCTTAATGTCTCTGGGGACCCAAAAATTTGTGAAAGCACTTTGCAAAAAAGTACGGATTTTTTAATGTTATGTAATCTCCTTCCATCCACACAACCCACCAACCCCCACCCCCATCATCACACACACACACACATACATATACTTCAACTTCAACTAACTCACGAGAAAAATCGTGACTGACAAATGTATACTGAAATTCATCAGAAAATATAACTCAAAATACGCAAAGTTCAAAAAGTAGATGAACTCGAAAACATTAATTTCTTAAAGCATACAAAGCTAAGTTTGTAGCCCTCAAGCATAAAAGCAAAATGTTTAATAACAAGGACTTTATTAATGAGAATACCGCAAATGATAAAAACTCGGCAAAGGATCAGATCACGTATTTAGTAATCAAAAGAGAAAAGCCCTCAACCCAAGATTATAATCATGTCAAACATCTCTGATGAGCTTAAAGACATTGCAAGGACATTTGACAACTATTTCTACATCTATAAATTTCTATAAATAAAAGACTAGACAATACTAGTCCAGATCCAACGTTTTTTAAAGCAATTCATGCAAATAAAGGATTTTCAAATTATTATTGCTGGTACAGTGATCCCTTTACAGTCACCGACATGATAATGAATATGAAAATATGAAAGCGTGTCCAAAAAGAGTGAAAGTATTTGACTCCTGAAACTTGATGTTAAATAGCTTTTACAGTCTCCATACAAAGACAACCCAGAATCATGCAAAAATTACAAATCATTCTTACTCTTCTCAAATATCAGTAAGATATTTGAAAGATATAAGCATAATAGGACTGTAATTCTAACAGAAATTAAGTTTAAAGTCAGATTTTAATATATAGTAGAAGCAGTGTCATTGTTCTCTTACAAGACAATTTGTCGTGTGCCTTATACCAAAAAGAGGCTTTTAACCTTAGTGCTTGGTCGACTATTTATTCTCAGTTGAATATTTGGAATGTTATTTCTTGTAATGATTTTCGACAGTAGAAAGCCCTATCCTTCAAAGAAAATCCTTAAGGGTGTTTCTTTTAATTTTTCCCACCTACAAAACACAAGACGTTTGCACTGTATTTAAAGACAGATTTTAAAAGGGAACAATTATCCTGATATAATTCAATGACTCTTTTTGTATTTGTCACAGAACGTATTAATTTTAAGATAAAAACTACAGTAAATTTAATTATGAACTCACAAATTATCTGACCCATGTCACTTTTTTTTGTTTGCATTTTAGGGAAGCTAAGTGCTCCAAGGCCTTTTTCCTCTTTACACTTAATAGTGGAATTAATTTCGAGCTTACTTAACCCAGGACGTCAACTCACGTACAAGAGTTTTCGACAATGTATTTTAAAAAACACTGAGTTTTGTATTTATTGTAATCTCATTGTTCTTAAAAACGTAAAGGAGATGATATTTACAATTTCTGTACCCAATTTTTACAGTTATTCATAAAAAACACTGCATAAAATATAATCAGTATTAACAGTACCCAAATGACAGTGTTTCGCATTATATCTAACAAATATTTAGCACCTTTCTCAGCTTCTCAGTGTTGGAACTTGAACAATTATATATTCTCAGTGAATATGAAAAATCTGTTGATTGTTCAAATTAGAAGTTTTTAATATAGAACCATTTTGTTTTCTGGATACAGTGGTACTTTTGATATAATACAACAGTTGCTTGATCTGAGACATTTTTTTGATAAACAAACTTTGACCTGTTTTTTTTTGTCATGTTACCTTCGAGTTAATTAAAGTGATCAGCTCTCTTAGTTTCTTTACCTTAACTCTGTATTGTAATGGGCGTGCCTGCTAAAGAACTAAACAGTCGGCGTCAATTTTGATTTTTGATTGTACACTGCTTTGATTTCAAAAAGAGACGAACTCAGAAAGGAAGATGTGACCCAAATGGAGATAAAACTGGGAAATTAGCACGTGCATAATTCTAACGAATAGTATGGTGTGAAGGTGTAAGTCGAATTCTCCCCCTCTCATCATCGATACGTTCTGACAGCGACACAGTTTTGTAGAAACTCCACATAACATAGGAACATCGTTGCCTGCAATAAATTTTTCAAATGAAAAGCCAATTATCAAAAAGTCTTCAAAATGTTAGCATATCAAATCAGTAGCGTCTTACTGAGCGAGAGTCAGAATTATATAATGTGAAATAGATATTCATATGGATAAAGTTACAATTGCTATTACCCAAATTATGAAAAAAGCGGTAATCGAGATATCACACAGAAAGTAAAACGTATTATCAAATAAAAACAACTTCTGGTCCTTATTTTCCTTAATTTTCAACTATATGTTTATGGAAGCACGTACTGGGATAATTCAAAATCCTTTAAAATCAAGCATTTAAAACCTTAGTTTTGCTGTGTATTTTGATAGCACCATACTATACTACCAAAAAAAAAAAATTACCATATTCTACCAATCAGCAATATAATATACGACAAACAATCAACAGTCTATATCCAATAATAAAATCACCATCCACCAATCTTCCGGGGCAGCTTCCGGAAGTAAATCAAATATAAAGCTGACTTTGTTAATAAAACAGAAAAAAAAGCAACTGGAGAAGAAATAATACCCAACTATGAAATTTCCTGGTTACTTAAAGCCACTATTCAGGTAATAATTCAAATCTTCTTTTGAATTATTTTTATACATCTGCACATACCCACATCCATCATCGAAGAAAATCTCATCCTTAAGGAGATTTCTTGCGAAAATATTCGTATTTTTAAAAGTGAGCTTGATAGCTACTCCTGTAACTCCATATAGTTCAAAAGAAAACGATCCACATCTACATAAAAATTACAAGTCACTTAATCCAGTAAAGGGTTTACGAAATACTTTGAGGGTAGCCTTCAAAAACCACTTCCTAAATCACAGGCTTGCAATAAATAACTTGTATGGGCTGTATTTATCTGAAGATTTTACTTGCAATAATACCTCAGATTGAACGTCAAAAAAAAGCGTCCTTTTGCATCATCATTCCATCCAGACTGCCACTTGCTGATAAAGATATTTTCAATAAAAGGTCATACATTATATAATCGTCTTGGAAAGTAAAATGAAATAATTTCCAATCCAGGGAGCTCTTTAACTAAACTATCTACCATTTTCTTTCCTTTAATAGTATCAAGACTTGTAAACCACGTACAAGACACCTTAATCCCTTGATATGCCAACAAGTAACTCGTATACTGAGTTTATTGAATAGCAAAGAAATGGTTAGAATTCTAAATAGCTTGCAATGCACTTAATGAATCAGATAAGATAACACACGGCAGAGGAGATTTGTCACACACAAATTCTAATGCTTTCATGATGAAAAAAACCCTAAAGTTCCTTTCAAACGTAATAAAAGGAACATAAAAACTATATCCTAGCTTTATACCATACTTTGAACCATCAGTATACGTCTTGAAACAATCTGACTGTATTGTCGTCCGGCCGTGATAACAGGATAAAATAACAAAGGCAAAAGATAATTTCTTCAAAAATGTTTACGTAAAGGAATATCCTATTCAATACACCTGTACTTCCAACAAGAAACAATTGGAGCAATGACTTTTATCTCTGTAGAAGAAGCTTTTTCATGCACCTATTGCAAAGACAATTAAAACTCTCTTGATCTACTTTCCTTCTATTCTCCAAAATACTCAGAAGTTGGATTTCCTTTGCATTCATATTTTACTACACACTTCACTTGTAAGATCTTTTTTCCATCAATCAAAGGGCATCACCCCACAATCCACTTTCAAAGCACATATAACGGTGGATGTAAGAAGACTAAAACTCCTTGAACCTGAGACTGAATTCTATCCAACATAGACTTTTGAGTTTTACTAGTAGAATCATAAATTTCGCATCCATAATCAATGAGAAATCAAATAAGACAACTTGTAAACAATAAGGATGGCAGTCTTACCAGTCTTTCCTGCCAGCACTTTGGTTCTGACAAGGACTTAAGAATATTTATCTTTTTTTGCATTTACCAACCGCATAATCAATATGCGCTTTCCAACTTAGCTTTTTATAAAACCTTATAACAAGAAACTTGACATTATCTACTCTTTTAAGCTCATTATCACCTGAGCACAACCGCACATCCTTATTTTCTTTCCTCTGATGAGATAACACAACAAAATCACTGATACGATAAAAGCCCACTTCTGACACCACTTAGGAATTTCAATTAGAACATCCTGAACTGTCTTGAACGATTGTTCCAAATCAGACTCAGCTTTCCAAGTTAGTCGTATCCTCATCAAAAACCTATTTATCCACTCCCTCAATATTCAAGTCATTAATTTATATTTAAAACAAAAGAGAACAAGTGATCTTTGCGGAACGCCATTAGCAATTTTCGTTCAATCAGACAAAGTAGACAGTATTTCTATTGACCTTTCAGACAGGAAACTTACAATCCAGTTTTAAAGATTACCATCAATACCTAAGTTATGGAGTTAAATAACACTCCTTTTCTCCAAAACATAAGGGTTTCAATACTTAGAAAAACTCCAAGTGTAAAATCACTCTTTCTAATACCATTAATGGCATCATCACTCAGACAAAACAATGCTCACGGTTACTTGGTTTACTTCCAAATACAGACTGATTTCTGTCAAAAAGACCATACATCTCTGTAAACTAATCGACCCTAGAAGACATAAACCTCTCCATCAATTTACCCAAACTTGATTAAAAAGCAATCGGTCTATTATCCTTACAAAGTCAGATCACCCTTTATCTTTCCAAGTTTACGTCTCCAACAAAACAAGACCTAACTAGACTTCCAAATGGTATTCCAAAGCTGAAAAAGTATGCCTTTACTAAACGCTGACAGATTTCAAAACATCTCATAACACTGAAGGGCGTTTTTAGCAGCAGCATTCATACATTGCTTTGGAGTCCAACTCAGCTTTCATAATACACCTTCAAAACAGCCTTTGTTTCAGTTCTTTGAGAGGACTTTCCCTAATTTTCCTTTTCAAACCCCTTCTTGTAATTATCAAAAGACCACAAATATAAAAGTTTCCGACCAACCTTGGAAAGAAGTCGAGCGATAATATCTGGCATTTCTTTATTATTCCTCGAAAAAAATTTATTCTTCTTAAGAGCTCAGATTGAAGCACTCGAATAAGAAAGAACCTTGATACTATGATGCTTCATTGTGATACCACTGATCTAAAATGTTCTATGTGTGCCTTTAACATTTCTAAAGACGTAATCGAGCTAGTAATTGAAATAGCAAGTAATTTTAAACATTTTCAGATTTTGTGATTACAGTAGAGATGTAAAATCATTTCAAACCCCCTGATATTTAAAAATTGTGACACATTGTTGTTTTCCTTGATATTCATTAATTAAAGAACTGATGATTTTAAGGTAATCATTCTAATTCATTTAACATTTTTACACTTGCAGAGACAAAAATAGGTTCTCTCTAATCATGACGCAATACTTCATCTTCCCTCTTACTTATTTTAGACTGTATGATAAGAAAGTTTATTGTGCATAAGTAATCGTGGTGGTGGTCGTGTCAGCAATGACGTGATATTCCATTGGTAAAATTGCTTCAGTTTTTAGTTACCATAGAATGCATTTGGAATTATTTTGATCTAGGAGAAAGAAATGGATATCATTAGTGTTTCTCCTCCACCATCCTTATCTCAATCACAAGTATTATTTTATCAGAACCTAGTGAAAAATATGAGTCTCTGTAATAATAAATACGAACATTTTAGGTTAGGAGACGATTTAAGAAATAGTCAATTGAAACGTTTTATTCTGATATTTTCGACTCCTGCTTTAAGCATCAACACCAGAATATCACTAAACAAAACTAATACAACCTAAAAAAATGGATAAAACTGACTATTGCCAAATCCCAGACCTTCAAGTTCAATGAAGATACTAAAGTCAAAAATATAATTCAAGTTTTACAAAGAAATATTAACACAAATACATTTACATTTATCTTTAAAAAATTTAGAATGATTTTGAAATATTTTTGTTGATGTAATTTCTTCATATAGTTTTTGTAGCTTTTCATATATTTTCCCTTTAATTTTTCACCTTTTTATGTCTACAGCAGAAATAACATTAATGAAAGTTTTATTGTATGAAGATTTATACAGCTTATGTCAAATAAATGATTTTTGGTACACAATTTGAAAATTGCAATTAAAAATTACGTTTATTTTCGTTAGAAGCATTTTTACTGGTACTCGGCTGAACCAACACACTAAAATACAAATAATAATTTGTCGGTTTTTATCAATATGGAAAACAAAGGAAGGATCAAGAAAGCCTTCCACCTTTTGTGACTGTCCATAGGGGGGTTCATAGTGGGATTTATAGGATCTGGACCCCTTTTGGTTCCTCAATAAAAAATAAATAGGCCTGACCAGTGAATATACCCAAATGATCAAAATTATACAACCATTCTTCCAATCATCTTCCTCGCAACGGGTTCTAGACCCTCCAGTCTGCTGACTTATCTCTTTAGCACTCATATTAGGGCATTGTTTACTGGTACATACTTGCACCGCACCCTTTCTAAAATCCTACAACCCCCCCCCCCCCCCCCCGCCTGGCTGTCTTAAACAATTGACACCCATAAACACATTTTTTTGTCCACACGTGGATGCAATGAAATTTGAAAACTAATTCCCACTAATCTCTTTAAGGTGAATCCAGATCTAGCTCTTCTGACTACTTTGAACTGTTTTATCTCGAAATTTTCACTGTATTTGCGGTTTATAGATGTTGTGCTAGACTGCTACAGCCAAATCACAATAAACAGATTTGCCTTCACTCTTGTAGTGCTTTCTCTTAAAATTGAACTCGATTAACAATAAGGCTCTTCTCTATAAATACCAAGCACATGTTGCTTTACTCTACCGATCGATGTTAAGGACATTAAGTCTTTGTATCTGGCAATAAATCAGCATGTAAACTTGTAAGCAACTTTGCTTAACTCAGTTTAACTATAAACTACAAATGATATCTTTTGCTCTAATTTCTGAGGAGGTGTAACAAGTCCTTTGGTAGTATTGTAACGGTATTTTCCCCCTGGTTGCCAGTATTTTTACTCTTTGTGCTACTTTTAACTTCTGTTCTATGTATTTGTCCAATCGTGTCCACTTCGTGTGCTTGTCATGTGTATTGTAGCTTTTGACTGTTACTCTTTCACGTGTGTTTATTGAGCTTGTCTTGTTATTTGCACTTGTGATATTTGGTGACCTTTGATTAATCAGTTCTGATTGGATGTTGAACAACTATTGTAAATAGTCTTTAAAAACCCTTGTAATAGAATGTTAAGCAGGAGATTGGAAGTCTAGCTGAAGAAGTGTTNTGGTAGTATTGTAACGGTATTTTCCCCCTGGTTGCCAGTATTTTTACTCTTTGTGCGACTTTTAACTTCTGTTCTATGTATTTGTCCAATCGTGTCCACTTCGTGTGCTTGTCATGTGTATTGTAGCTTTTGACTGTTACTCTTTCACGTGTGTTTATTGAGCTTGTCTTGTTATTTGCACTTGTGATATTTGGTGACCTTTGATTAATCAGTTCTGATTGGATGTTGAACAACTATTGTAAATAGTCTTTAAAAACCCTTGTAATAGAATGTTAAGCAGGAGATTGGAAGTCTAGCTGAAGAAGTGTTTGATATTTGTTGTGTATTTTTGAGTTTGAAGAATAGATTGTGGAAAGCCCTTTGGCTGTTTGAATATTTTGGAGTACTATTTTAAGTTTTTGTCTCAAAAGCCCAGATAACTAATCTGTACCATTACAGTATATTACATTGCTAAAAATTGTATTATATGTTTTTAAGTGACAAAAGTAAAAAACTCTGTACTGTTTTGTCCCATGTTAGATGTTTGGTTACCAACCGTTCTATCCAATTGTAAAATTTAACTTCTAAATTGGAATAATGAATAAAGGACTTTTTATAGAATTAATGTAACTAGACAATCAGCAGCTAAAATTTTCAAAAAATGATTTGTATATAGCTTGGTAAATTAAGTTATTCTTATGCCTATAAAAGGTTACCACAAGGGGTTGATTTTTTTATACTGATTTTTATCGATGACTTTTAGTGTAAAATCAACTTCGACCTGTATGATAAATATTCATATCTCAATTTACCAAAGGTAAAGATTGATTACAGAAAACCCATTTAAATTGACCCTTTAAAGGTTTGCAGTTGTTGTGAATAATGTTATAAAATTAGTAAACCTTAAAATGCAAGACAAAAACAGAGTATGAAGTTAATGAAATAAGTGTTTTGCTTACTAAGAGTTGTTACAATAAATCAGGTAAAATATCTGTTTATTATTATTATTTTTTTAATTATTATTATTATTATTATTATTATTATTGCCATTTGGCTGTATCCTCTCTTCATAGCTAAAAATAAACTAATTGTACCATTAACAGTAAAGTAATAATTTGAATATCGCAAGTAAAATTAGGTTCTTTTACAGATGGAGAAAGAAAAAAACGACAAAGTATGTCTTGTCTGCAAAAAATTCAACATTGATAGTTTTGAGTTTAATCGCCTGTGCCATACCAGGTACGTAGTTCTTAAGTCCTTAAAGTTTATCAATAAGATGAAATACATACCCTTATTAGTAAAGGAGAAAAATATTTTACTCCTTAGTAGAATTCATTATAGAAGTCACTGCAAACCATTAAAAAGGCATAGTATCTAGTGCTAAAAGGCACATCCGCTTTGGATTCAATTTTCAACACCACAACATGTAGACAGAAAGAATTTGTGTATGGTCAACGTTTATGGAAAGCCAATCACAAAAGTTGGTTGGTTTGCTCATTCCTTGATTTCTTTTCCTAGTTGACAACAGAATTTTTGACCCAAGTGAACTTTACTTGACTTGTCACTTATCACTTTTAAATGGTTAAAATGCATACATAAAGCCCGATAAAATATACAGAGCTGTAAGGGAAAGAGAGCCAAAACACAGAAAGGTACTTGGGCTAAGATAAATAGTTCATTTAAGACTTTAAAGTAAATAATATCAAATGAAGAGGAAAGTATCAAATCCAAGAAAATTCACAAACTAGTCTTCAAAGGAAAGCCACAACATTCATAGAGAGATTTATAAGAAGGGAGAACCACAACTGCACGTTGATGAAGATCCTGAGAGAAACGAGTCACACAAGATGCAAGTACCTGAGGTGGGTGCAGCAAGGAATGCTCATCAACATTTTCCATTATAATATCTATAAATAAACTAGGACTACCCACATTTCCCCGATAAGAAGAAGGTTCAAGAGTAGCAACAAGACAGGAACCGACCAAGTTACAAACACGTCTTTGAACTTGACCAAGAACATTATCATTACCACCCGTCTAGACGTGACAGCAATACCCCATGCAAAATCGGATGAAACATTTCATCATCATTACATTATGGAGAGGTCGTCAAGGAACAGCCGTGCATCTTCACAGAAATTACTCCGGACCTCGCAGTCTTGTCGGGTCAATCATGCTCGGCCCTATTATGTCCTTCACATTGTTAGAGAAATGTATTTTCAATCTAACTCTCTTTCTTATGTCATATTCAGCCCCAAACAGGACATCTTTCCCAGTCTTTTTGTGGTTCAACATATCCCGCAAAATGGAGTCTCCCCTTTGTTTACTTTCAACAGGGAAAGTTTAGATTCTTTTCAGATGATGTTTAAAACTACAACAGTATTTGTTGCCGATACAATCCTTTATGTAATTTCTTTCAAGCTATTGTTTTAATTGGTAGAGACCTCCAAGATTGCACTACCCTTTGACGATTTCATCTGCGTCGCCATTCAGGATAAGATCTTGTGTTTTTTAGGGATTGTTACTATCTTAAAGAAGCAAGTGTAAAAGAAGATCAGGCTTGGAACGTGAAATATTGGAAGCCTCACTGGCAAAGGTAGAGAATTAACAACCTGCATGGGAAGTTTGATGTTTCTATCAGAGTGAGATGAAAAAAGAACATAACGAAACAACTTGGATGTAAAGTCATATAAAATGGGTCAGGAAAATGAAAAAATGGAGTGGGAGTAATTGTAGATGAAAAATATGCCGACAGAGTACTAGAACTCAAGAGAGACTCACATAGACTGATCAGAATAAAGTTTTTGATGGATGTTGAGGTTGTGAATGTAGTGTCAGGCTATGCTCCACAAGCAGGATACAATAGTGAGGAAAAAAGAGTTTTGGAGCAGCCCTAGAGGCATTATTAAGCAGAATTTCTGCACAGGAGAAAGTGGTTATTGGTGCAAATCTGAATAGAAATATTGGCTAGAAAGAGGAGGTTTTGAGAGCGAACATGAAGGACTGGGATATGGCAGAAGAAATAAGAAAAGGTAAAAGATTTTTGAGATCGTACAAGCTCTTGAATTTGCTTGTGTTGATTCCCTACTCAAGAAAAGAAGCGAGTATCTGATCACATCCAGCATTGGAGGTAGATATCCATAAGCTCCCTACTTGTTAATTTGACACAGAGACAAGCTACAAGCTATGAAATGTACAGTAAACAATAGCAAAGTCATAGCTCCTTAATACCGACTGTTGATAGGAAACATGAAAAGGAAAAACAGGAAACTACGAAAGCCCCACAGGGTATTTAGAGTTAAGATGTGAAAGTTGGGTGAAAAGAAACAAGAGCTTAAAACAGCTGTGCGCGAAGAAAGAGTCGGAAAGAGATTTGAAAAAGATGAGGATAAATGGGACCATTTGAAAATAACAGTTGGGAAAGCAGCAAAGAAAGTACCTGGTAAGAGTAAAGAAAGACAAGCGATCCAAAGGTAATTTGAGGGTGACAATACAAATTTACAGCACCTGTAACAAATGAAAAAATTACCTTCAAAGAATGGAAAAGTTACAAACAAAGCAAAATAAAGAAAGGTATACAAGGAGGCCAGATGTTGTGTGGGAGAATAAAAAAGGAAAGCATCTCAACCTTGGTGTGTAACATTAAACACAAAGGAAGGGGAGAGCATGATATATAAAGTGGCAGAGTGAAAGAAAGAAGGTCAAACGATATCGACAAAGTTAGTGCAAAAGAGGAAAAGAATGAAGTTGTGATGTACTGAGATGAGGACTTAGTAGAAAGATGGAAAGAATATTTTGATGAGATGCTCAATGTGGGGAATGACCAAGAACCTTTAGAAGCAGTAGATCCTGCATAAAGTCCTGTGATGGATATCTCAGATGGAGAAATGAGAAGAGCCATGAAGAAAACGAAAAGCGGGAAGGTTGAAGAGCCATCACAACTAACAGCTGATTCCTTTAATGTGGGTGGATAACTTGTGCAGAAACGGTTGGGGCCAGAAAAAAATGCAGTAAACTGGAGAAGTAATTTTATTGTTCTAATATACAAGCAAAAAGGGAACAACCTGGAATAAGGCAACCACAGAGGTATTAAAGTGATGGAGCATGTGACAAAAATGAAAGACAATTTGAACACATGGAGGGTAAAGAAACAACAGCTGTGATTTACATCCTTAGGCTATTTATTACACGAGAGAAGGCTAGAAGGGAACCAATTTCTCTAACTATGGGTTGTTGACCTACTTTGATCTCACCTATTAAATCATGAAGTACTTTCCTCATAATTTGTTCTGAGTAAAAATTCAGAAAATATAAAGCGCTGCCTCACCCTGTGTTTGATTTTGAAAGAATCAGTATTACCATACGATGTCTTGGTTTTGACTCGTTGATTCTCATAAAGACTTTTTATGAAATCAATGACTTCTTCTTCTTCTTCTTCTTTCGGTGTTTCCGTTTTCAGGGGTCGTCACAGCGGATTGACTTCTTCCACTTGAGTCGGTCACGTGCATCTTTGTCGGTCAAGCCAAGTTCTCTCATGTCATCTCCCACACAGTCTTTCCATTTCCTCCTTGGCCTTCCCTGCTTTCTCTTGCCAGGCAGCTCCATGTTCAGCACCCGTTTAGCAATGTGATACTCCTCCCTCCTTTGCACATGTCCATACCACCTTAGCCGTCTCTCTCTCAACTTTCCTGTGATGTCACATACCCCGATGGTGCCTCTGATCCTTTCATTTCTGATCATGTCCTTTCTTGTGACTCCAATGGACCACCTCAGCATACGCATTTCTGCTGTTTGCATCTTCTTCTCAAGACTCTTGGTTAGAAGAGCTGTCTCTAGTCCGTACAGCATTGCAGGCCTTACTACTGTTTTGTATAATTTTCCTTTAACTTTGACCGGTACTCTCCTGTCACACAAAATTCCAGTCGTGCTTCGCCAGTTGCTCCACCCTGCCTTGATTCTTTTCTTCACTTCTTTTGAACAAATCGCCACTTTGCTCAATAGTGGGCCCAAGGTACTTGAAATTCTCTACCTCTAGGAGATCATCATGACCGATTTTAATTGCTGGTAAGTCTCTTTTCTTGTTTATGCAGAGGTACTCCGTCTTTGCTCGGCTCACTTTCAGACCACGTTTCTCAAGTGCATTTCACCATCCTTCCAGCTCTTCTTCAGCCTGTCCTTTTCCTGTATTCATGATCACAATATCATCCGCAAACATCATATTCCATGGCGCCTCCTTTCTTACTTCATCTGTCAACACATCCATCACTACAGCAAAGATTAGTGGACTCAGGGCTGACCCCTGATGCAATCCTACTTTTACACTGAATGCTTCTGTCCTTCCTACAGCACATCTGACCTCCGTCCTACACTCTCTGTACATTTATTGAACACAGCGCACATACTTTTCCGAGACTCCTTTCCTTCTCATGCAATACCAAATTTCCTCTCTCGGTACCCTGTCAAATGCCTTTTCGAGGTCGATGAATACACAATGGAGCTCTTGTTGGCCTTCCTGATACTTCTCTGTTGTCGTTCTGAGCGCAAAGATGGCATCCGTTGTGCTTTTCTTGGGCACAAAGCTAAACTGTTCTGGGCTGATTTCTTTCTCTTCCCGGACTCTCTGATCTATCACCCTCTCCCAAACCTTCATGGGGTGACTTAGCAGCTTTATTCCTCTGTAGTTCGGGCAGCTTTGCACATCTCCTTTGTTCTTGTATATTGGGATTAATGTGCTTTTGTTCCATTCTCCCGGCATCTGCTCTGTTTCAAGGATATCATTAAATAGGTCTGTTAGGAGTTCAATTCCGCAATTCCCAAGGTGTTTCCAGGCTTCTACTGGTATTTCATCTGGACCAACTGCTTTACCGTTCTTCATTTTGCTAAGTGCCCTTTTAGTTTCCTCTCGTGTGATTGGTCTTATCTCTCTGTCCTGGACTGCTCCACTGTTTTCTCGGCCTTCCCTGGGGTTCTCAACATTCATTAGGTCTTCAAAATACCCCTTCCATCTCCCCAGGATTTCCGGTTCTGACATCAATACAACGCCATCTTCATCTTTCATCATCTTAACGTGTTGTATGTCTTGTGTGTCCTTGTTTCTTTGTTTAGCCAATCTGTGGACAGCTTTCATTCCTTCGCATGTCTCCATGTTGTTGTACAGTTCCTCAAATGCCTCTGCTTTTGCTTTCGCCACTACTCGCTTGACCTCTTTCTTTGCCTCCCTATACACTGCTCTAGCTTCTTCTTCTCCATCTGCATACCACCTCTTGAAGGCTTGCTTCTTTTTCCTTATACTTTCCTGTACCTTTTCATTCCACCACCAAGTGTCTTTCTCCTTCTTTAGCCTACCAGTGGTCTTACCGAGCACTTCACTGGCCACTGTACGAATTCCATCTGCCGTTGTCTTCCAGTTTACTGGCAAGACCTCTCCAAGTCTTTCTCTGATCTCATTCTTGAACCTTTCTCCCATCTCTGGTTCTTTAAGCTTCCACCATTTGATTCTTGGCTCCGCTTTCTTAGTCCGTTGTAATGGGGTTTGCAATGTGACCTTGCATATCACCGGTCGATGCTGAGGTGTAACACAATCACTTGTTAATACTTTGCAGTCTGTGACTTCCTTCAGCAGTCTTCTTCTGCAAAGTACATAGTCGATTTGGGTACTATGTGGACCGCTTTTGTAAGTCACTTTCTGTTCCCCTGCCTTCATGAAGAATGTGTTGATGATAGCTAGGTCGAAGCTTTCTGCAAAGCACACTATTCTTTCTCCTTGCTCATTTCTTGTTCCTAGTCCATGCTTGCCCATGTTTCTTTCATTTCCCACATTACCTTCTCCAACATGTCCGTTGAAATCTGCTCCTATATACACACGTTCATTGCCGGGGGTCTTGCTCACATAGTCATCCAGATCGTCCCAAAATCGTTCCTTTTCTTCTTCATTACATCCACTCTGTGGAGCGTAGGCACTGATAACTTGGATGATAGTACCTCCAATCTCCATCCGTATTCCAATGATTCGGTCTGAACGTCTCTCTACCGATATAACCCCCTCAGTGAGCGATGGGTGGAGGATGATGCCCACACCATTCCTGTTGTTTGCTGTCCCACTGTAGTAGATCTTGTATCCATTTCCAATCTTCCTTGCCTTTGAGCCTTTCCACTTGGTTTCTTGCACGCATAGAACCTTCAGCTTTCTTCTTTCTATCAAATCTGCGATTTCGTTTCCTCTCCCTGTCATTGTACCAACATTGAGAGTACCAATCGTGAGCTCCTGTTTTCGGTCTTCCTTCCATCGGTTTTCCTTTTTACTTCTTTCCCTTCTTCCTCCACGTTTCCTTCTGCTTTTGTAGCCAGTCGCATATTTTCCAATACCTCGCTGGTCTGTCTCCCAAGGCAAAGGCGGTCGTTGGTAACCAGGGCCGCGACCGATCCGGTATGATATTATCTTGTTTATTCATTCGCATTTTTGAATTGGCAGTTGTTTTTCTGGTCGGATGCCCTTCCTGACACCAACCACAGTTATTGGCGGTGGGCCTAGCCTTTGGTCGAAAGACCTGCTCACAAGGCAGTGAGTGGCAATCCCCGGCCAGTGATCAAGGAAGTTCATATGCCCAGGAATGCTCCGTCCCCTCTCTAGCAGGACGAACCGACAGAGGAGAAGAAGGCTCCGTAACCCTGGAAGGGATGGCTAAACCGGGTGGTACACCTTGCCAAAGGGTGTCCCGGGGATTGTGCAGGGCAGGGTTATCCATTCCCTAAGGTTCATCTTGAACCCGCATACCCATTTATGAAATCAATGACATGTGTAGGAAATTTCATTTTCGTCATTGCCTGCCAAAGAATTTCTTGAAAACTGTGTCTAAGGGGTTTTTGCAGTCAACAAAGCAAAAACTCAAGTTTCTTTTGAGTTCCATGTTCTTTCAATTAACTAAACTTAAGATTTAAAATTTGGTCTCTAGTACCATTATCTGGAAAAAACCCAGTGTTTTTCATCAATTTCAGCTTTAATTTTTTATTGGATTCTTTCATCAACAACTGCAGAAGGATTTTGCTGCAATGACAAATCATTGCAATTATTCTGTTGTTCTTGCATTCTTGTGTGTCACCTTTTTGGTTTGGAATAAAGGTTGATGTTTGCCAGGCTTCTGGCCATTTTTTTCAAATGCAGATGCACAGCTCGTGAAAAAAACCAACGGTCCATTGTTTTACCAAAAGGTTTTCATTAGTTCAACGGAAAGTTTGTTAATACTGAGGGATGATTTTTTTTTCTCTGATTGCCTTAGTAACCTCAGAATGGACTGATGAGGGTTCTGAATTTGTGCTGGTTAGACGATAAAATTATGTTTAATCTTACATTACCATTTGCTATGTTTAGTCTCTCGCAAAAAAAAATTTTATCAAAATAACATTCCTTTTGGTCGATAGCTATTTCTTGTCACCAAAAACTGAAGGGATTTCCAAAGCTTATCACAAAAAATGGTGGTGGGCTTCCTTGATCACCTCCTTGTTTGCAGCATTGAATAAAAAGCACAGTTCCTTGCAGTTTTCTTATTCTGGCGCCTTTGGTCCAATCAAGTGCCAGCAAAATAGCTATCAACCAAAATAAAAGTCATTTCAAATGCAATTTTTATATTTTCTACCACAAATCCTTTCTTTGAAAAAGTTTTCCATCAATTATTGACGTCTTTTCCATTCCTCAGGACTTTGCACTTCCTTCTTTTATCTCACCTTTCGATGATTTAAACTACTTCATCAAATTTCTGACTACTTTTTTTAGAACTTTTAATACCATCTGATTCGATTAATTCACACTGGCTATTGAAATATTTAATTTTGTTTTTCCTTGTCAGCTTTTGAACTTTTGCATCCTGCTTTTTGTAACTTTCTAGTTTCTCGGTAGACTTTGATCCTTTGACATTCATTTTTGTCTTGTTGTCACTTCTTTTAAAGTTTTTTGGGAAATCTAGTTGCCCTTCGTTTTTCTTCCTTTACTGATAGTTTGTTTTCTGTGGCTTTACGTATAGACATTTGGTCTGATTCCATTAGATTATTTGGTATTTTCTCTTCTTTGAACTTGCAAAAGCTTTTATATCTGTTTGAAATCTCCATTTTGAAATCTCTCTTCAATGTTACTGAGATCTAGTATGCAGACAGGGTTTTTTTTATTTCTTTTCAATCTAATTTGAAAATTTATGTACAACAGTTGGTGGTCACTACTGCATTTTGCGCACAATAATTTTTAAAAAGTTCTGGACATTACTTCACCATTTTCAGAGTATAGCTAGATGGTCAAACTGGTTGCAAGTTCGACCATTGAATGAGATCAAAGTGTTACGTTTTCAAACGGTGGTATGCAGGTAGAGTATTGCCCATTAACAAGCTGTTTTCTTTGCATAATTCAATATTTTATGTTGCTTCCTATATTCTTTTCTCCATGTCTAAAGGTAATGTTTATATCAGATTTAATAGTGACTTTTCCAGCTTTTGCATTTTTGTCATCCATTACAATTGTAAATGACGATTCGAAATAGAAAAATAATTGTTTGTAGCTCCTCGCCGGATTCGTTGATATCTCCTTCCGATACGGTAGTAGTGAGTGCCTAGTACTGTGTTATCCTCATGGTTTGCGGTTCAGCTTTAATTTTCACCTTTATAGTTTTATTCAAATTTGGGAGGTATCAATAACAAACTCTTTCACTTGCTTTGAGAGGACACCTGCCACTTCAAGGTTGTATCCATTGACTTTTCCAGAGTAGAAAACAGTTTGTTTTTTATTTGTTTCAAAATATTTCCTGTAACTTGTTTTAATTATCTATAACTTACCAGGTTCTTCCAATTACCTCACATTTCACATATTAATTCAGATGTGTTTCTTCTGACATTAATTCCTGTTTGCATTTTGTTTTTGTTACCTGGCTCACCCGGCTCTCCAGTCGTCCATTTTTCGAAGTCAGCCAAGTCACCAACTGGACAACGGGTCCCTTAGCTACTCGCATGACGAACAATGCGGTATGTTTGTTGTAAAAGATTAAGTACGACGCGACTTTGAGTAGAGTAGAGGCCCCGAAATTCTTTTGCTATTTGCAGTGAAATCTCTGTCGTTTGCAGAGTAAAACACTTCTTCCGACAGAGCTTGCTTGTGTTCACCACGAGCTTTATACATAATGCAGTGCACTTTCCACAGAATCTACTCCCCTACTGCCAGAAGATTTACTGCAACCCTGGCACTGGTAACATTTTCTGTCTTGACCTTACTCAAAGGAAACGCAAAGGTGCAGTATAACGTCGTACTCAAGACAAGAAGTAGATTTAAAAGATATTAAATTGCTTCATGTATAAGGTAATCTCTAGCGAAATACAAAAATCGCCCAATCTTTTTCGAAGCAGACATTCTAACATACTAAATGAAATGATCCCAAGAAAGCTTCGGAGAAAATGACAAACTAACCATTCTCAGTGATGACCTGTTCTCACAGGTACAGTGACCATATTTTGCTAAGACAAAAAAGGGACATTGTCATGACCAAAAAAATATTATTCATAAACAATATTAAAACTTAATTACATAAACAAATTATACATACCATCAACCAGTCTTTAGTGACAGGAACACAAAATCTACACTAGCATACATTAAAGAACTCGTAGAAGAAAAATAGGTTTTTCTGCAATCGCACTACGGATATTTCTCTGATGAACCAACCTTCCACAAAAGATTTCAGGTTTTTTTTAGCTTATCATAAAACTTATCTCAATCCAAAGAACACTTGCAATTAACATAACTTTCGTTGTCTCAACTCGATTCCTTCATCGACCACAAACTGTTTATAACAGATTTTTTCATTCCAGAAAAAGAGATCTTCCGTTGTCTTTGTCTCTCTGTCTCTGTCTTATTTTCTCTGTTTCATTTTATCTACCTTTACGTCTGGCTCCCTTTCTTCCTCTTCCCTATACTCTCTCTCTCTCTCTCTCTCTCTCTCTCTCTGTGTGTGTGTGTGTGTGTGTGTATCCAACTCCCTCTAAGTTATCGAGTTTATGAGAATCGGCTGATCGAAAACATGGGTTTCTTCTGTTTTTGTGACTATTATGATTTTCTCGTCCAGGCCATAATGTCTATCGCTTTGCTCCACTATTCCCCTTAGCACCAGGTACTTGAACTGCTCAGTGTTTTATCTAAGGCACAGTTTAAGCTAGTTTCATGGAAACGTCCAACTACTTTAGAAAACTGAACTTCATTCATCTCTCCTCAGTCTACCAGCATTTTCAGTTTTTTGACATCGGTAGTTACAAACAAATCCCTTTTTCTACATCAATTATTTTTAAGATTCTCAATGTGCATGGTTGCCTTTGTAGTTAAAATAGTGTTTTTCATTGCAACCAATGCATACTTGGAGCACAAGCATTTGATCTCTTGCAAATGACAACTACATTTTCAATATGGCATTTGCAATTATTTTTCTCGATAAAACAATTGAAAGTAGCTTTTGGGGTAGGCATTTCTCTTGAGAGAGGAATTAAGAACGAATTCTATTAAACAAGGTTAAAGTTCTGTCAATAATGAACGCAGGGGCAGAAATTTTGTCTTTCAATGCGGTAACAACTCAGAATAATTATTTTCCGCAGAGTCACAACAGTTTTAATATCCTTTTTAATATGACAGTGTACACTGTGAAGTAGTTGCACACTTTCACTTCAAAGTATTTAGTATTAATTGATGGGCAGCTCCTATTAAAATGGAAACGAGTGTGTACGATGTGTGCACCAGTACCAATACAATATGCCACTTCAATTCAGTTTCAAGTTTTTTCCACACATCATCTTGGCCAGGTCCCTTGCAAGCACCAAAATTGGTGTTGTTGTCGTCCGTACACGGTGCAACACTTTTGTCGCTTAAGGAAAATCGGACAATGACTTTTTTCAACATTCGACACTGCGAGTGGGAATTTTCGTAGGGCAAAGAAACAAAGTCAATTATTTTGTCTTAAACACCATAAGTTGACAAAAAGCATCGTACAACAATTTGAAAAAGTTTGTCTTGTATCTCTTAGTTTGTTGCATCTAATTTCAAAGCCTGTATTACTTCATTCAGTACATACTGTGTTAAAACAGTGGTACTAATTTACTAAATTTTGAAGAAAATGTCGATTCATAATTTTATTTAACAATCCCGACAAGCAATTGTTTCTGTGAAAAATTTGGATGTGACGGAAGATATGATGGAGCTTCGCGTGCTGCAATTTCACTTTTACGAACATCATGTCGTCTTAGCACAAACGACTTGATGTTTCTGACTGCAAATTCTTTGCACCATCCTTCTGTTGTTGACTACAAAGATGTTGATTGATGTCCCTTTTGCCTCCATCAGCAACAAAGAAGTTGACATTAGTCACTAAAATGCTTAATTACCGTTTTTGCTTCATCACTACTACACAGCTGGTCCAGTTTGATAAACTAAAATTCTTCCTCGACATTGGCATTAAAGCTGCAGGTTAGTTTCGTTGGCTTTGCAAAGATTGCACTTAAAACTAAAGAAAATGTGATATTTGAAACTTTTATGTGAATCAGACAGGCACATGTTCACATTCGAAATACAAAATCACGCAAAAACGGCTAATCTGCAAAACTTGCACCAGTGTTGCCAATTTGCTTTGGGGCTTTTTTCTGCCTTTTTCCCTTTTTCATTGGATGTCACTGAAGGTGTAGACACACTATAGAAGAGCGCAACTCCAAGGTTATACACATCACTGCTTTGTATGTTATGCCGTATGTGATGATGACATACGATTATAGGTTATGAAAATCCGTCTGTGGCTCATCAGTATTAAGGAATATCTAATTTTCACCAAAACAGGACAACACTACCACTTTCATTGACACGACCAGACTATCAAAAAATTCGAAAAAACTCGGAATATCGTCACCCCTGTCAAGAGGAGAAACCACCTCACTAGGGTTAACACCAGAATCATAGCCCATGGGCATTGGGAAAAGACGAAGACTCACTTTTGTGTTGTACGACATTTACCTTTTCATGACATTAACAGACACCAGCCACTAATGTCCTTTCCAATTCCTTTGGAGGTTTTTTTTGCTGAGGATAGGTTCCACAGCTTTATTCTACAATTTTCTTATGCTTCTGGAGGTAGACATTACCACAAATTATTTTGCTCTTTGGGATAAAATAGAGCATGTGCCTTTGATGAAGTCAGCTAGTCCTGTGTTTTCACAGCCGACATATTTTCCAGAGGTCAAATTATTTCTAAAAAAATTGTCGGTAATTTGATGTTTCCTGGTATCGGGAATTGAATATTTTTAGTACTGTATTTTCAGTAACTGGAATAAAAATGCGTACCTCCAAAAAATTTACGGGCTGTTTGGGGTCTCATGCTCTGAAATCTGTGTCAGGGGCTCAAGGATACAACAAGCAGGTACTCAACTGGACATAAAAACGTGGTCTGAAAGACTGTCATTCTTTTTCTTGTGCGAAGATTAATTCCACCACAAATGATTAAAATTGCTTTGTTGTGCTTTTTTCAAGCTAAATTTGGTTATTGACGTGATTGATGTCAAAGACAAGAAAATCAAATTGACCAGTCAACGAAGAGATCTAGAACCAACCTGCCACTCTCAACATGTGTTTCAGATAGTTTGGATATTAAGTGCTCCACCTTCAAATATGAGCGCAAAGATCAAGACAAGCTCATTGTGATCAAGTGAAAGGTTAGTTGGCCTTTGAGGACGAAATTCGAATAACATCAAGTAAAAAGTATCGTAAGCAGACAGTCATGCGTGAAATTGTGCACCTCCAGGCTGGCCAGTGTGGCAATCAAATTGGTTCTAAGGTAAGGTTTATTTAACCATTTTTAATTCTTGCGAATATCTCAAAAGAAGTCATGAGGGGAAGTTCGGAAGTAATTCAGGGCGTAGCACTAATTCTCCTCGAGTTGCATTGCCTTTGAACAATCTTAGTTCACAAGCTCAGAAGAGAGGAGTAGGAGTTTTTAGCTGGTCTATTGTGTGTAAATCAAGTATAACTTTTGAAAGTCCTAACTGCGCAAGAAATAGGAAACAGGTGTTCGTTTGCATCAACATGTTTTTCCTTCCTCGCAAAAATCACCCTGAGTTAGAATGTGAAGTTTAATAATACTGACAGCTGGATTCCATGGTAAATTGACGCCCTACAAGAGCGAATAACCCCCCAAATTATATCTCATCTCAACCCATGAAGTGCTCAGAAATTGCGAAAGTGAAACGCCTTTCTGACAAGGGACACGTCAGGGGTTTTGTCAGGGGGGATGTGACCTTTGTTTACAGGATACTTCCGATATAATTTAATCTGGATTAAAATTTTTTGATTATTTGACATCCTTTTCTTAATCAGAAGGGAAATAAAAAATAGCTTCCACCCACCATTTCTTAATGCTTGAATTGTGCAAATCAGCAATCAATTCAAAATCAAACAGAAGCTGATGATGACTTCTCACAGGCTGTTTACATGATTAAGCATCGAGAGGTTCCTCATACTTGATTTTCACTGACCCCTCGTTTGTAAATTATGAGGTTTGTTACTGCAGTATGTTCTGATCTATTTGATTTGATAAAAGGTTTGATGCACATTTGTTTTTGATATGGTGGGTTTCAGGGGTTTTTGTTAGCAATGACCTTTGGTTTTTGGGACATTTTTTATGCAATCCTTCCGGTAAAAGAGCACAAGCAGTTGTTTTGTAGGCCACTTCATATACATGATAAAGGCACATCAGCCCAAAAAATTGATCAGGGTACAATAAATTTTCTTAAACTTGCTTGGAACAAGCAAATTAAATTTCAGTATTTTTAATAGACTAAAGTAATCTTGACACTCACCGAGGGACCATTTCTCCACATGATTTCCTCAAAATAATTTGAATCCAACTCATCTATAATTTTTGACTTCGGTAGTTTTTATCAGATCATTGAACAGATTCATTACATAATTCCTGTATCAACAGACAGTACCAAGAAGGTGCAAACAGCGACTCTGGCAAGTGCCGAAAGAGGGCCATACAAAAATTTTCAAAAAGTGCTGTGACACAGTTAAACAATGGATGAAATACTTCATAACCCACTGGGGTTTTTTATTAATTCGTTTTATTAACTTTCTTTGGAAAAATTTCAAATCATAAATAGTTTTGCACGGTATTACCTTTTAATGTTTACAGAGTAGCAACCTGTTGGGTCATTGGTTTCCTCAAATTAGAATAACAATCAGGTTTTTATCATTTTAACTTTCTTAATTGACCTGGGGGGGAAATTCTTCTGAAGGGCATCGTCTGAGCCATAATTGTCGGGGAAAAAGATGTAAAAACTGGAGAGGAAAAAATAACTGAAAGAAACACCTTGAATTAGTTTTGTGTTACATGCAGTACATGATGAGACATTAGGACACTGCCATATCTCAAATGTCAAGGTGTGGTATAAAGTATATTAATTGCATTTGGTGAAGAACAACCTGTTCACCAGAACCCCCTACTTCTGAGATTAAATTAAAAGAGGCTGCCAGTTTTGTTGTTATCTTCAATTTTTTATTTAAATCTGGCAAGAAAAGCATGCAAGTATGGTCCAGAGTAGAAAACAGATGTTTTTAGAAATAGACTCCAGTGTTAATGATTCATTTTAATTTAGCATTAATAATTGATAATTTTTTTGGACATTTTTGTCCTCCATACAAAAGAATGTTGTTTAATATTGCCTTGCCCATTTGTGAGGCATCTGTTAATGCCAAAGTAATAGACAATGGTAAAAACAAGAACAAGAATGTCAGCTGTCTCCAGGTGGAAGCAGGATGCCTTCTTGTGAAGTAAATTGTATAATAGAATGTCTGTAATCCATGCCACCCAAAAGATGTCTGCAACAAGTATGTTGTAAAAGTCCTTGGCTTTTTTTCTCCGTGTACCAACTTTGCAAAACACTCATTCTTTTAATTTCACAGGCCCCATAAAATTACTTTGTCTGCTATGAACACACAGGCATGACCCCAGAAAATGAACCTTTGTTTCAATTTGCGTTGTTGACAAAAATAGAAAATGCAAACCACCACCAGCAGAACTGTTATTCTGTAGTGTGTCCCTAGGTTGCTACCTCTCAAAAATATATTATTTGTTTATCCTGTTATAGTTATGGAAAAAATATAAAAAGTATTGAAAATTATTGTAGATTTACTGTTCCGTTCACTAAAATGTAAAGCTGTAAAATAAAAAGGAAGAAATCATGTCTGGAGTGAACTGTTTCTTCGTCATCATCATCATCATCATCATCATCATCATATTCGGTTTAGCATCTGTTTTACACACTAGCATGTGTTGGACACTTTCTTGAAATCACTTCCAAGTTATCCTACCCTTCACCAGGTCTCTGCTGACACCTTTTTGTTTGAGATCCATCCTTATAACTTCCTCCCATGTTTTCTTCAGTCTTCCTCTGCCAATGGTTCCTGTCACCTTGATTGTTCTGCATCTATTTGCCCAAGCATTCTTGTCCATTCTCTTCACATGACTAAACCAACAAAGCCTCCTATTCTGCATACAACTGCCAGTACTGTCCAGATTCAATCTCCTTCTGAGTTCATTAGAACTGAGCCTGTCCTTCAGACTTACGTTATAAATCCATCTTATCATTCTCACGTCATTCTGCTCCATGCAGGTGACGTCTTCAGCTTTCACTGCCATACATCATTGTGCTACGTACACATGCCTGGTAGACCTTTGGTGCATAATGGCAGAGCTCTGCTGGTTAACAATGGCATCAGCTCCCTGAACTTACTCCATCCACTGTTAACCCTTGCTGTTACACTTGCACCAGCTCCTCCCTCAGCTCCAAGGGTGTCGCCAAGGTAGGAAAACTTCTGGAGAACTTCAGTTTTCTCACCCTCCAAATGCACTTTCCATACGTCCAAGTCACAGGTTGCCTCTCCTTCTGTGCACCTCTTCCAGCTAAAATGGTTACTTTCTGTCAGTTTGCCTTTTATACCACTGCATCATTTATGTACCCAGTGCTTGCAAAAACCACAATAGATTGAGTTGCTCCCAACTCCCTTCCCACAGACTGAACAGGGAAACTTTCCTTTCTCCAATGGCTTTCCTAAATTGCGACCTTTAAAACCATCTAAGTCTCCAACTTAGCAAGTAGACCATCCAATGCTCACTGGAGAGAACCAGGTCATCTGCATATAGCAATTCCTCTAAGAAACCCTTTCAAAACTCTCTTGACAGTGGTTCCAAAACACAAATAAAAAGCAGTGGACTTAGTACAGATCCCTGATGAACTCCAATTACCACACCAAAACTCTCAGTACAGGAACTGTTGACCCTTACCTGACTTTTAGCATTTCTGTACATTGCCTGAACAAACTTAATCAGCCATTCACTTACTCCTAATTTCCAAAGCCCACCAAACAACTTCACTTGGCACTCTGTCAAAGGCTTTTTCCAAATCCACAAAGGCAAAGTACAGCTTCTTGTTCTTCCCAAGGTACTTCTCTTGCATTTGTCTAAGGGTAAAAACAGCATCAGTAGTTCCTCGTCCAGGCATAAAACCAAATTGTATGTCATCAATGTTTATTTCACTTCTAATTTGTTTTTCCATAACTCTTTCAACAACTTTCAGGACTTGGTCCATTAGCTTTAATCCTCTGTAATTATCTTTTTCTAGAGCTTCTCCTTTTCCTTTGTAACAATTGATAATTGTACTTGTTTCCCAGTCCTCAGGAATGACACTGTCTCTCATGATCTGATTTGTTAGATCAGTGATCATCTCTATACCTGTCTCACCTGCAGCTTTGACCATCTCTGCCACAATTCCTGAAGGACCAGCTGCTTTGCCTTTCTTCATTTTCTTTACAGCTTGTGACGAAATGACCTTTTGATGTATAACGTAAATAAGGCTTTACGAAGGTGTTAATATACTAGCCTAAAGAAAACAAAAGAAATATTAGAGTCTATTAACACAATACCATTAAAGTCCATTAACATAACCAAACAATACCAAACAAAATACCAAAGTCTTAGAATAAAATATCATGACACAGCTTCCCTTACCATTTCTTTCTGAATGAAAATGGCTGGTCCAGATACTGTTTCTACCTCTCCCAGATTTTCTCTGTCCCAAGAAAATTCTGTGTTTAACAATCTCTCATAATAGCACTTCCAGGCATTCTTCTTTTCAAGTTCACTTGTTGCAAGTTCTCCATCATCATTCCTGAT
>RDPX01000071.1:1698569-1722378 GCA_003991215.1 Morbakka virulenta | reverse complement strand
TGTCTTTAAAATCCAGGAATGCGGAACACTGTCAAATGCTTTTTTATAGTCAATCCAGGCCGTGCTTAAATTTTTGTGCTTGGTATGAGCATTTTCAAGAATCATTTTATTTATGAGGAGTTGGTCTTTACAACCATATGAACCTCTTTTACATCCTTTCTGTTCAATTGGAAAAATATTTTGTTCATCCATATGAATATAAGTTCTATCAGTTAATATCGATGTAAGTAGTTTATAATTATTTTTATTATTATTATTATTATTATTATTATTATTATTATTATTATTATTATTATTATTATTAAATGTTTGACTTGATATAAAACTTCAGAAAAATAATACTGCTATCCTTGCTGGACCAAGGTTTTCAGCAAAAGAACAGAAGTTGATCTAGTTTCTGTTCTCACATTTTCCTATTCCGATATTCCCCTAGTCACGATACGCTAATCTCATAATATTTGAATGCGTCATAAACAATTGCACGTTTGCCAGAATTTTTCATGAGGAGAGAAACACATATTTTTGTTGGCCGTTCCATGGGAGATCATACAGCGGCGAGAATAGAATATTTTATTTTCGATGACAAAATTTTTTTTAAGATTGGCCCTGCTATAACATTTCAGGAAGTAATAACAATGGTGGCTATACAGTGAGGCCGACTGGCACTTATGGTTAAAGGCCCAGCGATAAAACCCGATGAATATGAAACTTAAGTTGCCAAAATTAAACCGCTTTTGAATCAACACAAAGGTCGAATGTTGAGGTTCAAAGTCACTAGCTAGTAGGAAGAATATAAGAAATAGTGCAAGGCTGAAACTTTTATATTTGTTGTTCGAGCTTTTTTCAGAACAGAAAAGTGTGACTTTCAAGCTAAATTCACTGTATTTTAATTACGATTTTCAGATAACAGCTCTGTTCTTGTTTTGTTTTTATGATAATGTAACATATGTATTTTCCCCTCAGTTTTCATGCAGTTTACACTTTGTGTTGTGTAAGAATAAATGTTAGATAAAACTGAGAATATAGATGATCCACAAGAGAATTAAATAATCTTATAAGAAGTGTGAATATAGTTGTTGTAATACATAAGATCATTTTGAGTGAATCTAAACTCTAAGAGTGCTCTATTTGTCTTGTATTTCTTTAACAATTCAGGAGGGTATTAGTTTTGTTTCTTTACAAAATAGCTGAAAGTTTTATAGTACTCCTTTTTCACCCCTAGATAAAAAGTGATGGCCGTAAATGCCCACCCAGGTCTCATAAATGTAATAGCAGGAGAAATTTTGTGCCCGCCACCCCTGCTATGTATGCAATTGTTCCACAAAAAAATTCCTCTCGAGGTTTCAACCTCGAGTGGTAAACGTTTTAAAGATGTAAGATTTTTAAGTCGATGGCCTTTACCATATGTGCGATACAGGCCTTTATATTTGAATATATAATTTGATAACACCTAGACAAGAAGTAGAATAGTTTTTTTTCCAAGATAAAAAAACTGAGAGGCAGTACAGTCAACCAATACCTGTTCGATAGGTTTTAAAAAGAATCGATAGTTACAGTCGTTAACGCTGTCTAGTATGGAGCTTCACTGTACGTCTAGTTCTTTGTATCCTGTGGTACTGTATGTAACAATAATGTATATCTATCCATTTTATATTCTAGCTTAATGCAGACTTGAGGAAATTGGCCGTAAATATGGTACCTTTTCCACGCCTTCATTTCTTCATTCCTGGATTTGCCCCATTGACTAGTCGAGGATCACAACAATACCGACCTGTCACAGTCCCGGACCTTACACAACAGATCTTTGATGCAAAGAATATGATGGCTGCATGCGACCCTCGTCATGGTCGTTACTTAACAGTAGCTGCAATGTTTAGAGGACGAATGTCCATGAAAGAAGTAGATGAGCAGATATTGAATGTGCAGAACAAGAACAGCTCCTATTTTGTAGAGTGGATCCCAAATAATGTAAAGACAGCGGTTTGTGACATTCCACCAAAGGGCCTGAAGATGTCTGCAACATTTGTTGGCAATAGTACAGCAATTCAAGAGCTCTTCAAGCGTATTGGTGAGCAGTTTACTGCAATGTTCCGGCGAAAAGCCTTTTTGCATTGGTACACTGGCGAGGGTATGGATGAAATGGAGTTTACAGAAGCAGAGTCCAATATGAATGATTTGGTGTCAGAGTACCAACAGTACCAAGACGCTACTGCGGACGCAGAGGTCGAGTATGAAGAGGAAGAAGAGGAAAATTAGCTGATCGTAGAATTCATTGTAAAAGGCTTAAGCCTTTTTTTTGTTTAATGTATATGATATATTTAGATATAATAGCGATAAAAGGAGAGTTCAAGTGATAAATTTTGGGAAATAATCTGAAGGTTGTTGAAAAAATTGCGGCTTGAAATAGGCAAAAAGTGACTTTGCTAAGGCCTTGTCATTGGGCTGAGCAGATGTTAAAATTTTGTGGTCCCATTTCCATTAAATTAGTCCATTATTTAAGGACATGGTCCATCAAAATGTCATAGGATGATTTTTTTCTCTACAAGTTCGAGGGATCAAGTAATTATATTCACACATATTTTTTTATTCAACTTTACTTAAAAAGAGTTAATTGTAATTTACATTTCTTGTAATTTCTCGCATTGGTAAGTTCAAGTCTTCAGGTAGTGGCTTTTAATGGATAAAACATTTTTGCTCTTTGTTGTGTATCCTTTCACCTTGACAACACCAGGAAAATCGCTGCGTTTTTGCATAGTTATCCAGTGTGGATCATGCAATTATATTGGAGAGCTGAAAGGCCATTGACAAGATTTCAATTGGAATAACTTAAATTATTTGATTGGCGAAGTGTGCCTTTGCTTTTGGGTGAAAATTCAGTATTTATCAAATAAATTTCTTAGGTGATGTAAAAAAGGGGAAAAGGTGATTACTAACTGCCACTCATGATAGCTAAAAAGTATTATTAGACCATTGGTCTTAATGTTGAGTTTTAACTTGCATTCCAAATGTTTAATTGCAAGAGGTTTTTGTCACAGCATTAAGGACAGTAAAAAGTATCTAACGAAAAATATACGATGAGATTTGTAACGTTTGTTGATACTGTGAGATTGTCAAAGTATGTTAATTGTGCATAATGATTGCCCTTTACTCAAATGGATTTCACTTCCTACCCAACATAGAATTCTAGAATTTAGGCTTGATAAGTAACCCAGTAAAAGTCTTTTTTGCATAAGAAAGCAACAGTCCGGTGTTAGCAGGAATATTTGTGGACTGGTTTTATTTTTTGATGTAATTTAGTCGACTTACCAGGATAAGTTTTCGTTGGAATGTAACTCTTCTTTCCCAGCATTTCAATAGCATAGATTGGAAAACAAGAATTTTCTGATAACATATTCTAATTTTACGAGTATTGATGTAATACAATGAATTTTATTTATTTTAATCAAAATTTAAATTTTAATTAAATGTAAAAATAATTTATTTAATAACATTTTACTGCTCAGATCACAGACATAATTATTTTGTAATTTCTTGTTGTTGGTTTAATTACTTTACTATTTCTTGTAAGATGTCACATGGAAAGTGTCGACCAAAATGAATTTTTTGAATGGATGTTTGTTTTTATTTTGTTTTTAAACTGTGTTGTCTTTAACAGGCAGGGTGGGTACCTGTCTTTGTGTTTCATATGCCCTGCAGGTATATGAATTGCGCACTACATTATTATGACGAGTTAGAGTGGTCGTGGTGCTTGAAAAATTATCTAGAGACCAACTGCATCGAATTTGCTGTTTGTTTTGCAGTATTTGGGGTTCAGGTGATGTAAAGACAGTAGATTTGGGGGTAAGTTTCAGTATTTGTTCCTTCCCCAAATGGTTGCGTAACTCCGCTTACGTCCCCTGTATTCCATTGCGAGTCGCCAATTTATTAGTTTTGCGTCGAATTTTTTAGTGCTGGCTGGTCGATTTTCATGGGCAGAGACATTAAAAATAGCAAACTTAAACTTAACATAATTTCTCTGTAGTTGTTAGCGAAAAATGACTGAAGGAAAATATACAATTTGAGTTAGTCAAATTTTGGCCACCGTTCAAGACCTGGGAAGAATGAATGCAATGATAGAATTCTTTCACTACGACGAAGGTTTAGCATTATGCTATGCAGGTTTCATCATTACAGCTCCACTGGGGATTGGAATAATGGACCTAGGAAAGGGGCTTTTTATGGAGGGTTTTACGCAGTATCTGGCATTTCTTTTCTAACAGAAAGGACCTAAAACTGTCATGTGAGCATCGTTTCTAATCGATTTTCCCGGGTGATAAACGATACACTCTTTCCAAGAATTTGGGAATATTCTACGCAACAACCGATGATTTCCACAACTTCACTGTCACCCTTATTGCTTGGGTATGGCACTTGGCCATTGTCATCCTTTTTAGCGGTAGACATACCACAATGATTGGGATGGTAGTTAATTTCACTTTTTGGCCATCTTTGGTTTTGGGTAAATATACTAACCAAGAAACGACACCTTATCAATATTTGCATCATCCAATTGCCATGCCGCAAAAGTAAAGATACCCCGAAAAGGTGTAAAATTAAAGTGTGTTTTTTTTTGGAACTAGCAGTCACTGTATGGGTGCAATACGAAACGGAGACAAAATGTTAGTTATTTCAATGGTCCCGCTTATTTCTTCTGTGACGCTTTATACATATGGTGTAATCAACATAAAACATTTAATCTATAACCGTACTTTTTCGACTTCATCGTAACACTACAGATTTTTTGCCTGGCTCTTCAATTGACATTCCTACCTTGCGAATACCTATTTCAAATTTTAGGCTTAACCCAAGTGACTGCTTCCAGTGACCGTGTCGTAAATTATAAAACGTGAGACGATTTCTTGAGATACAAGGCCTCGTAATATTCTATCGGTCAAGGTATCCCTTGAGACCAAAATAAATCATCAAACTTTTTTACTTTAACTGCAGCTCTTTTCAATGAGATGTTTCGCAGTGCAATCTCTGGACTCGCACAAAGCAGAGTTATCCGGAATTTTGTTTCCACTTGCATGTAAAGCACCCTACTGATGTATTCGAAAATTATGCGGGCAATGTTCGGCAAAATTATTTTTTGTCTGGGTCCAGAGGCTAGCCGGTTTACAGGATACTGTCCGTCTTTTAGTTAAACAGGCCCCGAAAATTACTTTTGTCTGCTATGAAACCCAGGCATGACCCAAGAAAATACACCCCAGGTTTTAACAAAAATTTTTGGCAAAAATAGAAGATGCAATCAAACGCCTGCGGAACTGTTATTCTTTAACCTACACTTCATAAATTGTACAATTAAAATTATTTACCTTCCGATGGTAATGCTAAAAGAAATGAAAAAAATATTGAAAGATATTATAGGTTTACTTTTCTGTTCATTAATATGTAAAATGAAAAAAAATGTTGTGATTTGTTCAATTAGGATCAGTTAAATAATTATTATAAACAACGGGCAATATTATGTAATCAAAGAAACAAACTAACGCGTGGCTTCTACAAAAACCTAAAAATTATTTAAGTACATAAATCCAGTTTTGTATAACTTGAAGTGATTGATAGTCTGATGAGAGGTGACCAGCTTTGCCTGTGACATTTAGGAATTTGCTGAACTCAGCTTTTTACCCTCACTGAAGTGATATGACTGTTTTGATATGAGTGATCACGGTTCCTTACGATTTCTTCTCTCTTTCCTACTGTTTGAGTGCAAACTGCATCAATTTTGTAAATGTCTATCAACACAGTTTTCTCTAAGTATCTCATCATGTTATATGCATAAAGAACCTCGATTACATTGGCCTGCGTTTAAATATATTTCTTCCAAGGTCGAAGTTTTTCAACTGATTTGTGTATTGTTTGGTGCGCTCGATTACAAAATACGATCCATTTTCGTTGGTCAGGTCAACTTTTGAGATTTGATTAGTGCACATTTTGACCTTAGAAAACTACTCAGTTCAAGAAAAGCAGGGCTATTGCTGGCCCTACCTTTGTTTTAAAATAGAAAACGTGGCACATCAGTCTATAACTTTAGAAAACACGGATGGTCATTTATTGTTCAGCAGACCTGAATTCCAGTCAATGTGACTTCAAATCGCAAGAAACAACTGTAGTGCTTCTATTTAGTATTTTAGATCAAGAGAGAATGGGTCGCAAATATACAAATCGTCTTGACAGGTTCTGTTTTTTATGTGGTGATGTGATTCGTCCTGGTTGCCTTGCAAAAATAACTGATTTTGTGAAGAAGGCATATCATGCTTATTTTGGAGTTAAGCTCTGATACCAGGATAAGCTAACTGCACCCGATGTTAGATGCAAAACATGTGTTGAGAATTTGTGATTAGGAAAATAACGAAAGGAAAAGTATGCCTTACGCTGTTCCTGTGGTGTGTAGGGAGGGGAAAGATCATGTGACAGACTGCTAATTTTGCATGACTATCTTCAAGGAATGAATCGCGAGAACAAGCATTGTGTTCAGTGTCCTGATGTTCCGTCTACCATAAGACCAGTCCTTCATGAGCCAAATGTTGCAATGTAATTTCGCTCTGAATCTGATAACGCATATGACAGAACAGAGAGTGAAAAATACTCTATATACCAGAAAAGAATGACCGGCCAGTGCCTTTGACACAAGCAGATCTCAATCGCCACAGCTTCTGGGTTTCGCCTTGTGAAAACAATTTCCAGGCACCTGGAACAAGATTCTACTGGTATCGAGAACTTGAAAGACAATTTAGACAACCTTTGTTGTGAAGAACTGCCTAAATTGTCAAGTTTGTTAGATAAAATGCATGTTTTTTGTGAAGCACTCGATCTAAAATTAAAGGTAATAAATAGCACTAAAGGACGTTAATAACAATTCTTTTACAACTCCGCATCTCAAAAATTTGACCTGATTTGAAAAAATGAGTATGATTTTCGGTTTTTGCACAGCAAACTACCCTGCAATCGGCTATCACATGTTTGACCTTTAAAACGTTGCAGTTCAGAATACTCTCAAAATTGGTTGATAAAAACACATCTCTGCTTCTTCAATTCTTAACTTGCCAAGTAGAATTTTCGGTTGTTACTCAAAGTGAATTATTTAGGGTTTTATTTTGGTAATATGCTTGGATTTTTGCTTACAATTGAGTCACATTGGTTTTGTGAATTGTTCTAAAAACTTTAAGCAAAGTATTGATTAAAGAAATATGTGTTTTGTCAGAGAACAGCTAATTAATGAGCAGGAGTATTAAAGTGAAATATAGTTGATGGTGTTGTTTTTGTACTGCTATTTAATTTTCAGCTCAAGATTTGAGAGTAAGAACAAATATTGTTTACTGTGCCTTTTTCCTTTAAATAGTTCTGAGAGGTTATTTCAGATCAGCATGGTATTGACCCAATGAAAGTTACCATGGAGACTCAGACCTATAATTGGAAATAATAAATGTTTATAATAATCCCAGCCACACATAAGTTTCTTTTGCAGCTGTGGACATTACAGTATATTTAAATGACTTTTAATTTCCATATGTAGACACCATAGGAAACTACCCTNAAGCAAAGTATTGATTAAAGAAATATGTGTTTTGTCAGAGAACAGCTAATTAATGAGCAGGAGTATTAAAGTGAAATATAGTTGATGGTGTTGTTTTTGTACTGCTATTTAATTTTCAGCTCAAGATTTGAGAGTAAGAACAAATATTGTTTACTGTGCCTTTTTCCTTTAAATAGTTCTGAGAGGTTATTTCAGATCAGCATGGTATTGACCCAATGAAAGTTACCATGGAGACTCAGACCTATAATTGGAAATAATAAATGTTTATAATAATCCCAGCCACACATAAGTTTCTTTTGCAGCTGTGGACATTACAGTATATTTAAATGACTTTTAATTTCCATATGTAGACACCATAGGAAACTACCCTACAATCGGCTATCACATGCTTGACCTTTAAAACTTTCCAAGCCAGTGTTATGATATGGAAGGTAAGATTCTGCTAGTCTAGGCTGGATAGAATTCAGTCTTAGGTTTAAGGACTTGTTAGAGTGCTCCGACATCCACTGGTATTTGTTGTGTTCAAGTAAATTGTGTTTGAATGTAAAAAGACATATCTTGCAGTAAGATGTGCGGTAAAATATGAATACACACAAATTTGTCTGTTCTGTGGTAAAACGCGCTAAACGCCAAAATGGTAAAAACTAAGGTTGCGCTTAAATACAATGGGGATACATCATCTTTAAAAACTTAGTTGTCTCTCAAAAGTCTTTAAATCGCAATAATTGTCCCTCAAAATAATCTCTTCTTCACAAAATCCAGTGTAAGCCACTTGGAAAAATTTTTGACAAGACGTACTTTATCCAGCACGCCAAGCACTGGCGTGTATTTTAACAACACCGGATTTACTGTTTACTGAGAGATCATTGTCGTCTGTTGCCCCTACTAAATCATATCTTACCTAAATCACTGTGAAGCATATGTCATTTTTGATTAAATTTATGACAATGTGGAGTTAGATTTTGGAGGGAGAGAAAAACGGAGCAATCCCTCTGGAGTAGGAGGAAGTAGAGAAAGAGGCACTAAGATGCCTCCCTAAGATGAAGGAAAAATGCCAGCAAAAGCCTGTGATCACGAAACTGGCAAAGGACAACCAACGTATCAGTTCTTACAGGCGACATTTCATTAAGCCATGACTGGTTTTATGTCACAACAAATGGCACATATTTAGACTCAATATTATATTAGCATATCAGGAATTTTTGTTTTCTCCACTTTCAACTCTAAATCGATCATGACACAAAGCTTCCTTAGTAATATACATGTACAATACTGGCAGCAACGTAACGGACTGAAACCTTCACAAGATAAACTATTTACCAAGATATCTATTCAGACAGATATTACTTGAGCTTTATTCCCGTCTTGGTAAAATTTATATTTAACTGGTATATATATATACATGCACACACATGTACCAATGCAGGCTCTCCTTGGGCCAAGCAGAACTTAGTGGTTTGAAAGCTGTCTTACAGTGTAGTCCTGACCCTGCCGATATTTATTTTTTATTGTGGACCATATATGTATATTCCAACGACAACAGAAATATTGTGATCATCAGCTATTTTGTTCTTTTTTTCATCTGAAAAGGACAAACAGGATGCTTTGAGCGTGTGCCACTCGCTTACTCTCCATTACTTACTATGCCACAGCTTCAGTGCACAGTATGTGCCACAGCAAGTAATGGAGAGGGCAGTTACCATGAACAGTAGTTGAGAATAAAAATATAACAAAGCAGTGATGCATTTTTTGAAGGAAAAAGGGGACAGGGGCTTCAAGAACTTTTGTAACCTTTTAAGGATAAAAGGAGTATAAAGTGTGAGGAATGGCTAGCTTTGTGATTTTTAAATTTAGGACATAAATGAGAAGGAACATGGTCTCTGATGACATGGTTAAATTAAGTGGGTTTTTAATGACATTTACTTTTTCAACTTGCAACTGCAAGTCTACTTTCCAACCCAATTGTTGCCTTGGTATGCTGTAACGTTGTCTGCTGCTATCATGTTTTTATGAATGGATTAACAAACAATAAAAAATTCATCTCTGTTTTATCTTTGTACACTATAACTATTTCTTTATTTTTAGTTTTCTCGCATGTGGCATTATTGTTCGAGCGAGCGAGAACACTACACTTCAGATGCAATTTTTTTGTTATTGTGTAACATAGTCTATTGTACACCAAATGTACTGAATAGTATTATTAATACTGTAAGTTGGGTACATGTGAAACTCCCAGAGCATCAAGTGTCCAAAATTTAAAATACTAAGAGATATGGACAAACATACTAAACAACCGATTATAATTATAATTATATTTATATTTTCCGATTTGGTCGCTCGAACACGTTCCACACTTGTGTGGACGCCTATTTCCTTTTATTTATTTTAAGACAAACAATACGTAAGGATGAAAATATAAGTATAAATATCATATAATATATACAAAAATATAAATACAATAAGAAATAAATAATTTATTAATGTAAAACTAGTCCGAGCAAGCAAGAATAACAATATTTTGCCGAAATTGGTACTTTTTCTGTCCCTTGTGGGAAAAAGCATGAAAAAAGGTTTTTACTTTCGACAAGGAAACGTAATCCTGCCCATTATTATCAGTGTGTACAAAATATAATATAAATATAAACATAGACTACGTTTTAATTCGTATTACCAGGAAATAAATGTCCGCACCAACAAGTGTGGAGCGTTTTCTCGCGAAATGGATGCACAGAAATCTATTGTTTTCGCTGTCAGAATCTGCTATTCGAAATTTCTATGTACCACAGCCACAGAACTGTAAAATTCACTATAAAATGTAATAACGAAAGCCGATTTCGAAAGATCTATTCCCAAGTAATTTATGCTTGTGGTATAAGTGCATTTCGTGGAAAAAGTCTAAAATAACCAAAGGTTTAACCAATAATCCAAAAGCACATATTTCCCTTCTTAGCATTTTACTTCCTGCACTATGTACGTTTTTTGTCACCTCGAGAATGATCACTAAAAAGTGCAGTTTTGATGGAAGGACATTTTGTCGATCACCTCAGCTTTGTTACTTTGATAAAGTGCGTTTGTCACAACCCTTCTTACCCAACTTCCGAATGTTGGGAGACGTCGAGAAAAGTAGGTGTAGCAAGCCGGCATTATCTTTCCAACACGTGCATGAAAAGGTTAAAAATGTTATAATGCTAAACATTCCTTCCGCAAAGTGGAAGACAGATGCAAGTCTATTCCTAGCTAGTATTCTCACCTGTTTTTTGTTGGGTTTTGTGTGGAGGGAGGGGGGGTAAAGGGGATGTATTTATACGAGTTATCAGTTCTCGGTCTCTTAATACCAACCCTTCATACAATGAACAAATTCCTGCAGTGCTTTTCACCACAGGGTCCGTCTTTCTTGGAACCAAACTACTAAAAATTCTAATGATTACTGTGCAAGATATTTTCTTGGTATCAGAAATGTGTTTATGGGTAAGCCATTTGTATTAACTGACCTTTCTGAGAGGATGGGCTTTTAATACAGTCTAAGATCAGCCTCTTTTGCCATTAGTCTCAAGTGCTTCCAAGCAGATGTCTGCTGTGATACCTACCAAGTTTATCCATGGCCTTTGAAGCTGGCCAACTGTTACAACTGTATATTATTGCTGACAAACATGTTGCATTTCTTTAATACACCTCACTTCATTCAGTAAAGGTTACAAGATAATACCTTCTAATTTTATTACAAGGCTGTTTCACTTTGCTGTGCAGAACGACGTTATCAGTTAAGTGAATTTAATAAAGCGTTTTGTTAACTCATCTTAACGTATCCTGTACTGCAGCTTCTTATATACTGTACCAAACTAACTGTTAACGGCGGTTTTCATTGGTCATTTTTCACTACAATCCAATTTCCAGTAACGGTGACTGTAAACTAATACAATTGAATTCACGTTCATGTTGGTTAAAAGCTATTTCGCTTTCACTTTGACGGATCAGACGCATGAATAAAAACTTGAGAAGCGAGATTTTTCGATACGAAAACAAAGAGGATCAATACAAAACGTTTATGCTCTCTGCACTATTGACAGTAGCACGGTGTATCAAAAAATGAATGAGTCAGCACTAAGTTCACGGTTAACCTTGATCTTCAACCGTCTCTTATGTTTACTGCTAAGAAAGAATAGGATGGCAGTTTATCATATTTACGTATTTTTGTAGAAAAACGTCTTATCTGTTTCAAAAACTGGTGTTTCTTAAAAGGAAACGCTCACTGGTTAATACAGAAGGAACACAGCAGATAAAGTTAAGCTACTTCTGTTGGTTAATGTTTACCCTACCGATGTATTGACCAAAGTTATTGGGTATAAATGATATACCTTTACAACTCCTTTTACATCTGACTCCCGAGTGCCATACAACTTTAGGCCTGGTTTCCACTAAAATTCGAAAATCAAAATACCAGGGGATTTTCCGAATGCTATCGTGCTACAGCAACTAAAGTAATTTTCACTCTCGAGAAGAATTCTTTATCTTTAAAGATGTGCAGTATGGTTCTTTACGAGTTCAAGTGGCAGAGTGATGCTGCGTACATAGGCTGTACTTCCTTAAGATCGGCTGGTGGGGTGGGGCATGTGCCTAGTGTTTACACCGTAAAACTTAGTGTTCATCGAGTTCATCCAAAAAGACAGTGCAAGACTATACTAAACTTTATGGACTTAGAGGAAGCCACAGATGTAAGAGCTTTATCATGTCACGAGTCGTTCGAGAGATACTTCTCTCATCGTCAGGCTCTGGGCCTTACGATGAGAGAAGTATCTCTCGAAACGTATCTCGGAAAAAGATTATGACTCATGACATGGTAAAGCTCTTACATCTATATACTAAACTAATCTATATACTAGACTGTTAATTCTGAGTCAGCTATAGCACAACATCTGCTGCTGAATCATGAATGCAGTAAAAATTTCAAGTTAAAACAGTTTCAGGTAATTGGCAGAACCAGGTCTACCTTCCATCTATTAACATTTGAGGCAATTCATATTTAACTACTATCACTTCTTCCTCACAGACAAAAAGAATTTGGGTACAGCTACGGTCTTGAATTGGTGAAGACAGCCAGCCCACTATCAACGGATTTTGATTAATCAAACTGTAATAGTTTTTTAAATTCTTTCCTCATCTCAAATCGTAAAATAAATGTCACAGTAGATGGAATTACATATGATGAGGATTCCATTAATCTTGGCGTTTCTCAAGGTTGTATTCCTGATCGAGCTCTCTTCCTTCCTTACATCAATTATCTTTCTGGTAATTTGCTTCAGTTTATGAATATCTATGCTGTTTGCACTACAGTATTGACGATAATACGCTACACAGAAACAAGTCAGATTTGCGGTAGATTTGGAATATGACATCCAGCGTGTCAGAGAATGGAGAAGGACGTGGCCGGGTATTTATAATGCCAGTAAAACCCAACTGATATCATCAAATGGAAAGCTGAGCAATTCTCTCTCCAATTTATGGAACATCATTTGGATATTAACAATGGTGAGGTTGCCTTTCGTCTTCAGGAATGTTGATCAATGAGGATGCTTGGTAAGTCATTTTCTCCAGATCATTCTTGGGGTTCTTATATTCAATCTACTGGCAAGTCTAATTGTAAAAAGTTGATTCTTTGTGCCCTTCTTGAGATTACCTTAAGCCCTTAGCTATCATTTACCTCTGTAAATCTACTATACCCCCTTCCATGGGATGCTGTTAGCATATCTGAAGAGGTGCTGCGTCATTTCATCTTAATGTTCTTGATAGCGTTTGGAAGTGTTTGTAACCTGATAGGTCAAAATCTCCTTGCTTCTTTTCTGCCTTTGGAATGTGGCTTGCCTAAGTCTTTTTCATACACACAATCACGGAAATTGTTCTGGTGGGCTTTCCTGGTTGGTACTTGTTCAATTTATTGGTTCTCGTGTGACTCTTTTTTTCCCAACGTCTTCATCCTAATGGTACTCTTGTCCCATGTTGTAATAAATCTTTCTATGGTTGTAGTTTTTACCTCGGTATAGAAAATCTAACAACGCAAACAAACCACTGAATCTCTCATTAGCATTATCCCCTTTTCCCACTCCCAATGAAACATTCAATATGTCGAAAAATGTCACAAACACTGGCACCTAACAGTTAAACACAACAAATGTCATAGTCTAATGACACAACCTTGAAAAATTGTTGAAATGATTTTAAAAATTACAAAATTATATTAATCTTATACTACTTCACAGAATATAAACTATACAAGTCATGATAATTTTTGTTCGTCAAAAATAATCAGGAGGAAAATTTGCTGACCCTCATTTAGAGCAAAACCTCATGCTTTGTGAGGGGTGTCTGGAATTTCTTCTTGCATCCTGTCAAGTAGAATTTTACAAACTGTATATAAACTTCATTTCTTTTCCTTCTCATGTCTTTTTCCAATTTACCATCAAAGGAAAATAGACAGTGAAGTCTTCGACTGACACAGTTCGTACCCAGTTCGTTTACTTTATGTTTAATATTCTTGCTTCGGTTCATGTTATGTGGCCCTTACGTCGAACTTCTCACAGGGCTTTGGGCTATCCTCCGCTGCATCAAAGGTGGGGTTTTCATACGTGTTATTTTTTCTTTTGAATAATTCTGAATCCGGTGACTTACCATCAAGTCGACGTGCTGCGATGTTCAAGGATCGTCTCTTTTTTTCTCCTTGTTAAAAAATGGAATAATGGTTAATATTCCAAATAAGACATACAACATAAACAGAATGCTACACGTCCGGGTTAAAGCTACTTGCAGGGAATGGCTATTAAAGCTCGAACTTTTTAAACTGTTGAGATAAAAATGTCATAATGAATTTTTCAGATCTTCATGCAAAACACGAGAAAGGGTACTGAAATGCGTTGATTTCAATCCAAAAGGTCATAAAAACAAAATCAAATCATGTGTATAGTGTAGTAACTGGAAAATGTAGAAGAGCCAATTCCTAACTAAAATTTTTGTTGTACACAACCAGGTTGTAGGACGTCCTATGGGACCAATGGATAAAAGATTGGAATTCCCAAAATAAGCAGGCTAAAGCTTGAATATATTCGTGTCAGTCCTGTCAACTTGGTACCTGTCATTCGCATAAACCTATGTTTTTACACCTCTGAGGAAGACTTGACGACTGCAGGAAGTTAAAAATTCAAGATCTTTTCTCTCACACCTTCACTCCTCTTTCTCTAGTTTCAAATATCCATTATGGTGGATTAGGTATAAATGAATGTTCCTATACACTAGTCATCATCAATGCCCCCCCCCCCCCATTTATAGCTACTCGTTTCGCGGATTAGACAGTTTGCTCCGTTGGTATCACTCTGATCGAAATGCTTCGGCAAGACCCACGCACAAATTTAAAGAACAAATTGATTTGAGCTTGTCAACACACTTTCAGAACGTCTAAACGCTCTTACATTAATGTTGATAACTATGTATGAGTGAGAAAACGTATAACAATTGTAAACTGGGCTAATATATTATTTTACTTACTGATCCAATACCAAATAAAGCAAACAAAGACTAGAACCAATGCGACAACAAGCACTGAAATGATGATGACTTTTGTTGCCATATACTTCTTCTCACAATGGTCTCCTGTGTAACCACCATCACATCTAAGAATGCAAAAGCACATAAATACATAGTTATTCCAAGGTAAAAGGGTAAGAAAAAGGAATTTTTCCTAACTTGCTGATAATTTCATCGACGTGTGTAGCAAATTTTTAAGATGACTAAGTGTGTATCAGTCATTTGTGGTGGATTCAATACTTCTAACACGAATAGTATCGGAACACTGAAATTACATTTTTGCCACCTGTCCATTCAAATGTGTATGCCTGTGCGAGAACGCCCGTGTGTAAATGTATGCTCTTTATGTCTACACATAGATCCATACGTTTACATAAAGAAGTTGTTGTTATTAATTAATGCATGGTAGAACTAAAAAGACTTGGCACTTTTATCGAAACATGGCAAGTTTGAATTCTTAATAAAATTCTTTGACAAAATGAAGTAAATGAGAAAAGAAAGTTATGCCGTCACAAGAGTACTAACCTGCACTCACGTCCACTCTGTACCTGGATACATCGACCATTGCCATTACAGAAGTTCGAATCGCAATTTTCTACAAAGCCAATTAAAATGGGTTAAATGTGTTAATACAGATTTGATTTATGCAGGAAAATGAAATGCATTCATCTATCAACTAATTAAATTATTACATAATCTTTCTGAAAACAAACAAACACACACACACACACACACACACACACACAAATATTTCAAACAAACCCCCCTCCTCCCCAAATGAAAACTGGTTCAACGAACTAACCTTTAAGGAATATCTCAACTAACGCTATATATGTGTACACATGCCGTGTATTTTCTTGCAGAAAACTAACAATGTTGGAAATCGAAAACGAAAAATTGAAAATACAAAAATTACTACTTTTCCTCAATATGTTTCTATATTGTTACCTGAACCATAATCCTCACCCTAAAAAACATTGCATTTCGACTGCACATTTTTCAATTTATCTTATTAATACGATCAGGAAGTCTAACACTTACGTGGGGCGAACTTATAAAGAAGGCTTGTTTAATCAATATAAGTCAGTCCACAGGACCAAATAAATACTTGCCAACTAGAGGAACCCAGTTATCTGAGCTCTACATATTTTACTTGCGTTGACCAGAACCTAATCAAGCTGGGCAGAGGGAGACACTAGTTCGATTGTCACTTCTTCTCAATGTCGCTCTCTTTTTGACATAAACACCGTTTCAAAATTGGGATCACATCCAAATTAAGAAATTATACTAGGGTTTGTATAGTTACTTGGTACACCATGTGAGCAATGAACTTTTCTTTCAACAAAGACCGTGGTTACATTCATAAAGTTGTAATTTAATCAATCGTTCCTGTTTTGTTACATATTAATAAAATATCTAAAAATAATCTCGATAAGACGATCGAACAGGTGTAATAAGGGAATATAACCTACATTAAAGATTTAATGGGTAACCCAATGGCTTAAAACTAAAATAAAAAACAGCTTTCCGCGATTCAAATTGGAAAAGGTTACCTGTTTAAACTATCGATATCAACGTTAAAAAATCATAAAAGAAAATTAGGCACTATGTGGCAAATACAGTAAAGTGATTTTCCCGTGGTTTGGGGGATAGTTTCTGCAAAGGCAAAATGGCATTCGGACTAAAAATATTTGTTTCCTCTGGTAGGGTAAAATAGGACTACTGTTTAAAATTAAATACCAATATTTAGTCAATGGAATTACTGACTGGTGGTTTTTCACTGCATATGGGCGAATAAACAAAACTTTTTGGTGTGCCATCATGAAGTCGACAGGAGAGGGTACTTGATGGGAACTTGCATGAACACCTTTATAGCTAAGGCGTTAGAAACCTTAACATGATGATCATGGGAAAAAATTTTAGGTCCGTAACAAAATGAATCCTTCATCAAAACCGATTTCAAAATTGTAAGTTCTAGTACAATGGACAAGCTCTACTTAAGTACCAAGATTCTTGATCATAAGCACTTTATATCTCTCGAGATGCTATAATACATAAAAATAATTTTCTATTTTCTCCTGATACATAATTAAAGCAGTCTGGAAAATACATAGTCTTTTATTCCTGCGTGCTAATTAAATAGCAATCTCATGTTGGGAACTATAACAAATAATTTAAGGTGGTACCATAATACCTAAATATTTCCCAAATTATTTTACACGTGGTGAACGTATTAGTACCAAGTAAAGTATTATAAAGTCCATAATCAGCATACCAAAACATGTCTTTCCATCTCCAAAGTACCCCATTTTACATGCACATATCCTGTGGGGTCCGTCATTCTTGCAAAACGCTGAAGTATGACATCGAGTCCCATTACAGTTACCTTTAATGGAATTAGAAATTTAACGTCAAAGCCGAGAGATAAAATTTCATTCTTCTTTTTTGCTTTACTCAATAGTTTTTCAAAACTAGTGTCTGCAAGAAAATTATTCTCTTAATGTTTATTCCCTATAAACTTATCGCCCAATAAACAAAATCAATGCTACTGACTTCATTAATGTTTCAAAAAACACTAGCTCTAAATCTGTTTAAAAATTTGACTCTCGATAGACATCCACCGTACAAACGTTCATATTTTCCACTGCCTACAGGCCACTGCTTTTAAACAGTTATTAGACAAAAACATAGCCAGACAAAGGAATCAGTCAAGAGATGACATGGCAACCTTTATCTGCCATGGCTATAGCCGTACATGCCTATCCAGGATCGGCTTATTCAGCCATTTAAGACGATGTGTTAAATAATATTATCCAGGCGCTTTACCATAGTCAACAAGACTGAGGGTTGCCAACAGACAAAAACATTAAAAATCTAATTCACTAGGCTACAGTACTAGAATTAAGTTACAGACGTTGAGTGACATGCAATAATTGTGATTTAATTGTGCAATGAAAACGGTGTACCGTAAGTGAGTCATAAGGCGAGTATATCATGCAAACCACTAAAACGGCTTAAAACATTACTACATTGTTTCTACAGGACTATTACTTAAACACTCAACCGTAGAGCAGCGCTGGCTTCCTTCCTTGCTTGCCTACTCTTGTTCTTGCTTTTTCGCGCGCTCGCTATCTGTTTGTCTGTCCGTATGTCTGTCTGTCAGTCTCTCTGTCTCTGTTTCTCTCTTTCTTTCTTTCTTTCTCCCTCCTTCTCTCTACCTCCCTCTCTCCCAACTACTTTCCTTCCTATGACGCTATTAATGACAATTTACGCTTAAAAACAGTAACATCATTTTAATCATTCACATGTGATCCACGCGAAAAAGAAAAAGTTTTCCAATCGTCAAAATGGAAGGTGCCTAAATAAAAATACAAAGTAATAATCATACCTGAAACAAGATACTGTGGATCAGTGGGTAATCCACTCAATTTTCCACCTTTAACTGCATCCTTAAGTAATTTCAGTTGATCGGAGAATAACGATTCAAACCAAATAGAAATCGTTGCTATCACACTTCCGTTACTGTAAAATAACACATTAAACTGAATATCAACTAACTTTTGAAATTATTATTATCTACATACCTCATAACTTGGGGTTCAACTTCCTCTTAAAATACATACAATACCGCTTGTGGTTTAATAACTTGGATTTTCATCGCATAAAAATCGCGGTCTCAAATAAAATAACTGAAAATAAAAACGGTTGACGCAAAGCCCAAACCTTTCAAAATCATTTATCTAACTGCGGCTGAGGCAATTGGCTACTACTGTGCAGTGCGTTCTCAAACAGCCTGAAACTAGATATCAAGTTTAATAGAAGGAAAGGAAGTGGTAACACATCTGGATAGAAGGCGAGAATTTCCCCGTTCGTGGCTCTAGTTTACTTCAATTGAACATGTTGCCTCTCGGTGGGCTCATACAAAAATTCGTGTAATAAATTAAATCGCTATTCTGAACAGTTTGCAAAGCTCTAAACTTTCCGTTTCTCTTGAAATATATTACCAATTTCCATAAAAACGATCTTTAAAACAATTAGACGACAAATATCAATTAATGGCTTATAATGCGTTTCACTTACCGGAAACTTAATACCTCTGAACCTAAAAACTTGTATTCCGTCTTATACACGCTGCTTACCTGAAAAAAAGACCAATGACAATAAAAATCTTGAAATAATAATAAAAAGACAACCAAAACTGTTAAAACACATGGGGGGAAAAGTCGAAAGTGTCGTTTTGTTGTCTGATATTCTTAGTTTCTTTGGCACTAGCAGTAAGCATATTCGCTGTTATCCTAAATGCTCACAATTTCCCCTTAATAGCATTGGCAAAATATCGTCTTTTCTTGGGATGCTACATTATCATGTTCAAAGTAACGTTTGAAAAAACTGGTTCAGTAATAGCTATTTTCACATAACAAAATAAAAGGAGTGTGGGACCAGAAAAAATTATAACTACATTTAGCATTACAATCTTTGTGCTTTAGACATTAAAGATGCAGTTTTCTCATTTCAAAAACCAATCATTTAGACACTTCCTCAAAAAATTGAAAATATTTGGGGGAAGGGGGTTGGTTAGTGTAAAATATGTGGAATCCGATTTTAATACTTGCTTTTGCACAAAATACATGGCACAGTTTAATAACAGGCAGATCTTAAATACCACGTGGAAAAAGCACTTTATCACAAGCACTGGGGAATTTTATTCAATCACTGCCAAGGTCACTGAAAGATAACGCCGTTCTACATGATACTGCCAGGGAGATTACGATTTGTAAGTCGCTGTCACCCTTAAAACTTTTGAGAGAGAAAGGCCTTAAGTTATGTGAATGAGTTCTATGGGGCAATGGCGGCGCTAGATTGATCTAGAGTAGTCTGCGGGTACAATAGAGTCGAAGTCAGTGACATTCTAATGTAGACTAACGAAAAACTGGCTAGCTATGACTTTCTCCGGATTTCAAACTTAAGTTGATTTGAAATGTACATCCAGAGCATCCTACAACGTGTACAGTACAAACAAGTTTACAACGCATGAAATAGGCATTTCAAGACATGGTTATTAGATTTAAACTTCACGAAAAGAAAGTTAATAATCTCTGCAACTAGGACAATAATCTATTAAAGATGAGGGTAACTTACTGCAGTTGACACTCTGGTGGATAGTTCCCTGAAATATGTCGTGTTTTTGTTTAATAATTCTTGCCGGAAGACTTCATTTAGCAACCGAATTGATACTTCCACATTCACGGTATTCATGAGAACTATTAAGAAAGACAATTAAAAACTTTTTTGTTAGCTGCTATTATACTCTTCTTGATTGTTCAAAGAAAACTAAAAAAAATTATGTTGATACCTTGTGTGAAAGAAAGACATTTATCCAACAGCACATAAAAATTCAAGGGAGGGAATTGTACCAGGAGGTATCAATTATTCAATGCATGTCTGGCTACCTAAAAATGTAATGGAACAGAATCCAGAGGTCTTAGAGCATTATTTTTTGAGTCATGTACTTAATGTGCTCTTTACAGTAAAATAAACGCACAATCAATGTAATATTGAACCAGATGCGTAGGAAACAAAAATTGCAGCCTTTTATACAAATCGTTCGATAAGACAAGGAGGCCAGGAGCTTTAGATTGATTAAGCTCTTGAATATCTTTGTAAAAAAACCTTGGATTTATGATGGCTGACTACAAAATCTGGTCAGTTTGCAAATGGAAACGAGGCAATGAAATACCAGAGTCATTTCGAGAAAAATTAGAGGAAAACAATAAATAAAGTGGCCAATATTATCCCTGGAGCGAAAAGGAAACCGAACACCTCAGAAAAGTGGAGGACCACTCACTTGCTAGAATTTAAAACTTTGATGTAAATCTCAAGAAATCTTGACTTCCAGTCGTTCGTTGGGAAAAAACAAACTGACAAATTTGCTCAGCATAGAGAGACATAGCGTCATGAATCACCCCTGCAACCATTTTCCATCCCGTCTTAAAGAAACCAGAGATGCATCACTTTGATTACGTTGAAATTAAAAACAAAAATTATTGCGATTAGAATTGTCCACGACTGTCCACGCTGATATGAAAGAACAATCTATCAGATGGATTTATTCCACCGCTTTAAAGTAAAACAGTAGTCAAATAAGCACGGCAGATTGTTTCCTTAGAACAACATAGACGAGGATGAAAGAAATGACAAAGATATGGAAAAAAGATCGGTAGCAAGAACAGCTTTTAATAAGTAATGGGGAGTTTTAAGGAAGATCCGGCTAATTTAAAAAACAAAAAAGATGAGAAGGAAGGGAAGAGAATCCGCCTGCATTGTTGACAACACATTTACGTTGACGAGATTATTCACTGGACACGTGACATTTCAAGATGGCTTCACATCAAGCAACGAAGGTGGTGGTGGTGGTGGTGGGGGAATGGAAAGGGTGTATGGTGAACAATTCTCATAACGTTACTTACAGATACACGATGACCTTTTCCAAGCTCCAGGTGTACGAGTGGAGAAGTTTCCTGGACAACGGACGCAAAATTCTTTCTGTGTGGTATCCCGGTAAAACCCATTTAGGCACTCCATACATGCATTTCCATCCGAAGAAACTTCTTTTCCTAAAGGGCATGGAACTGTGGGAAGAGAGGGAAAAAAACTTGGTTAATTTTGTTTCATTACGGTTTCTTTGTTCTGAAGATATAGAAATGCTTAAAATCAATACGTTTTATAGGCAAGAATACTACTTCGACTAATTCCCTTAAGAATGCACTGGTCTACGAAAAGCTTTCAATTAATAATAATTAAAGTTGTTAACAGGAATTCTCTATTATTTAAGTTTTTTATTTAAGTTAACTTTTTAGGCAATACAAAAATTTAACTATAGCTATGAATTAACCTAATTATCTAGTTTTTTCTAACAAGGAGTTGCTGTGCTACATCTCGTCCACATTACTTATGGTGCTAAAACGTATACAGTGGCATCAGCCACGTCCAAACGTCTAAGAGGCTTTTGAAATGTGGAAACATCATAGGATGGTAAAGATATTATGGAGGGTCAAATTATCAAATGAAGAAGCGCTGAAAAGTGCCAATTCTAACAGGCCACTAATGAAGACCATACAAACATGAATACTATAGGTTTTTTACATTAGATAAAAAGAACCAACATTTTATAGAGTTTTGGGGGGGGGGTAAAGTGTAATGAAAAGAGAGGAAGTCAAAGGCCAAGAACATTATGGTAGTGGTAGTAGTGGTAGTAGTGGTAGTAGTAGTAGTAGTAGTAGTAGTAGTAGTAGTAGTAGTAGTAGTAGTAGAGTTGTTGGAATGAAGTCTTTACATACAATACTAACTATTATCTATATAACTCTGCACGGCAACATTACAATTACAAAATACCAGTTGCAAAACCCAAATCTTCCCTGTGTTTCAAGAACACAGGGAAGTTTTAGAAGTTCTAGTTTTAGAAAACAAACTTTACCTTTGCAATCTTTTTCAGATTGCGCGCCTTTCAAGTAAGTTGTGCGTGAAGAATCACACGGTTGACACAATGTTTGGCTACGTAAGCTCCTGTATGTTCCACGTTCACACAAAACACAGTTGCCACTCCCGTCAAGTGTTTCTCCAAGGCCGCAAGGGTCTGCAAAAACAGGACAGAAACGAAGCTAAACACAAGTCAACGATGACCTCTCGGTATACAAATTACACTATTACGGGATGAGTGTAATAGATAAGGTGATCATATTTAATTTTGCCGCATTCCCGTCCTTTCTTGAGAATCAAAGTGAAGTCCATGGGTGTGTCAAAGCGAGTAAACTAAAAGCTAGCAAAACCTTAACTTGCGTAAGGCTTAAGTAATAGTCTTTCTGCAAATTAAGAGCATTGAAATATCGAAAATTTGGTAATAGCACTGTGATTAAACAACCTATCGTGATTAGCAAGACCAATAAACACATCAAATAAATTTGTCTAGCCTGTAAAGAATACGTTATAGGTGATAAACCAATGGGTGTCTCTGTGAATGGTATCCACATGACGTGCTTGTATCTTACATACGTTTCACAAAATGCAAGGATATCTTATCTATTTTTTCAGTCACTCGTTTTTCTTAAGACTAAATTATCATTCCATCAATTACCTTCTGAAATCATTAAAGATGAGCAGCTGCTTCTGTACGACATCCATTCTAGCTATGTTTTGAATATCGCTATTATAAGAAAAATTTCCAACGTCTGTTATGCATCCGAAACAAGATTTTCGAACTGCCTTGTAAAACGCAAACTACATTCCTCCTGCTACACTCTTCCAAAACTCTTTGCACAAATTCACATAAAATCCTGATCCAAAAGGGGCAAAATTGACTAGTTTTCATATAACATTATTCACCAGTTAATCACAACATTGGAGGTTATTTCCTGCCTTTGTCTACAAACTAACCCGGTAAAAGAAATTTGGTGGGTTTTAATTTCTTTCCTGATTTTTGGTTGTGGAAGTTACGAATATACATGGCAGGAAATTTGTCCTGCCTTTTTAGTTTTTATTCTCACATTTAGCCCTAACTGTGAGAAGTGCAGAATCATAATAAGTGATAGAGAGCGAGAGAGAGAGCGAGAGAGAGAGAGAGAGAGAGAGAGAGAGAGAGAGAGAGAGAGAGAGAGAGAAAGGAAG
>RDPX01000071.1:1687742-1697810 GCA_003991215.1 Morbakka virulenta | reverse complement strand
AGAGAGAGAGGGAGAGGGAGAGAGCGAGAGAGAGAGAGAGGGAGCGAGAGAGAGAGAGAGAGAGCGAGAGAGAGAGAGAGAGAGAGAGAGAGAGAGAGAGAGAGAGAGAGATAAATAGAGAGATAAATAGATAAATGGATAGATAGATGGATAGATAGATAGATAGATAGATAGATAGATAGATAGATAGATAGATAGATAGGTAGATAGGTAGGTAGATACATATATACATACATTACATACATACATAGAGACAGACAGACAGACAGAGAAAGAGAGAGGAAAAGAGAAAGAAAGAAAGAAAGAAAGAGAAAGAGAGAGAGGGGGGAGGGAGGGAATTTCTTTATGTTTCTCAAACGGGTCCTGCTGGTGAACCATGGATGGCAGTTCGCTGATCACTTCAATATGTAAATTATTTTTTAACTCAAAAAGGAGAGGGCCAAATCTAGCACAACGCACGGGGAAATAAAAGAAAGAACCAATGCTCTACTACTTTCTCCAAAACGTAACATCTATCTTTGTTTTGCATGGGTTCAATGAGACTCTCTCCTCTTTTCCCTTCATTATGTCTGTGTGGATGAATGGGGAAAAAAGCCAGCCATTGCTCGATTTGCAGCTTCATTCTTTATTTGTGAAGATACACAACTTACTATGTCTTCCCTTAGTATTCTGCGAGTCTTAACCGGTAAAAGTGCTGAGGTCTTCTTATTTGGAACACTTCTTACGTAATATTTGAATGTTTAAGGTCCCCTCTGAAAAGTTACTGTTGAACATATAATATATACTGGTGTGAAAAGGCCCTAATCTAAATTTAGGCGAGGAATTTATTTCATACTAAAGAGTAAAAAAAACCCAGAAAGCACTTCAAATGACTTCTTACCCCAAGATTTGGAGGAGAATTAGCCAACAGAAACGCTTCTATTACAAATTTTTAAATCCCCTGACGCCAGTTACTTATTCGAAACTCTGGCAACCAGAAAGCTCAAGAAGACCTACCTATGCACTGATGAGTTGAATTCGATCCGGTCTTAAGAGTTGTGGTGCCTGCACGACAAGGATTACAATTCATCATTCCCGTCTTTTCTTGATAAAATCCCCGTGCACAAAGATTGCACTTGTTTTCTTGTAGACTGAAGAAGCTTCCTGCTTTGCATATTTCTTTTGGAAACAAAAAAAAGAAGACAGTTTGCAGTAGTCGATTTCACGATTCGGGATATGTTGTGGAATACCCAATACGTGTATTGCACAAGATAATATAATATTTGTAATATAATTAACATGGCCATGTGATAAAGTACAAAACAATTGGGGTGATAAAGTACAAAACAATTGGGGTGACATTATCATTAACATGCTTTACGAGGCCACTTCAGCAAAAATAAATGACAGACGATGCCTACTGCGAAAGACTGTATATATAATTTGACTTGAAATAAGATGCTACTATTCAACGAATAAAATGGAGAAGATTCTACTTGTAAGGAAATTATAATAATAGATATTAACAATAATAATTACATGAACCTAATACAAAAATTGCATCAAAAGCTACAAGAATTCTATTGAGACGCGTACATCGAAGTAACACATTGCTACAAATGGGTCTCGAAAATATGTTGGTAGGTACGCAACAAATGGCTTAATCATATAAACAACAACCACAGAAATATGTATGTGGAAACGATAATCCATTAAATGAAATTAGCGACTGGATTTTAATCGTACAGCAAGAGTGTAAAGAGATCAAACCATATTTTTCTGGTCCAACTGTGCAACTGACTACAGCACATGTCCAATAGAGCTGGTAATAGTGCTTACCTCGGCAACTGGAACTGTCCGTGGATTCCACAGAGAAGGTTGTTGTTCCTGGTGGGCATGCTAAGCATGATGTGTTACCTTCCATCGGTTGGTAAAAACCAATTGGACACTCCAAACACTGTTTACTCGTTGCATTGAAATAGTTACCTGCGGCACACTTGACTACAAGACAATAATGTAGGATAATCATTGCTTCACATGACTGGGGAGGCAAAATCAGTCTGTTCAATATTAATAGCAACACTGGTCAGATGTACGGATATAATTAAGCTATTCAACAACAAAAAATTATTCAGTGTATCAATAAACACATTTGAACTGAATTTATGTTCAGAAGAATTCTCCGTCTCTGTCGCAGGCCCTGTACGCAACCTAATGATATACTTCAATGGGGTGGTCGGCATGAACCAAACGACTACTCTAATTGCTTTTAAAACATCCACAGGTTAACATTTCTAGTATATCAAAGTATATCACAAAATATAATAATCTCATGTAAGTATATTTTCTGAGACCGTAAAAGGTTTGCATGTACGAGATGTTATTTTTTTAAAAAAACTTTAATCCTTTGCATACATATCTAAATTACAGATAATAAGATGTGTAACACTTTAAAACGACTATTTTCCTTAATTTCGTTATTCAAATTCCATCAAACATACTAGTACCAGATAACAGTACCAGTCGTTGCAATAGAACCCTCAGTAAAACTCATAAATCTATACCAACCTCATTGACAAAATACGTAAATGTTTGTATTTTATAAAGCAAACTGACCAAAGGAAGTAATGCCTCACTATTTTCTGCTTAAAATGAATTGGGAAATCCACAGTCTTCACGGAAATGTTCTGGCTTACTTTGACAATAAAAAGCTTTTTTTCAGTTAGACACCGAAAAAAACCTGCAGCAAAAGTTTTTGTGCCCAACAGAAAAAACTTGTTGTATAAGATGCCAATATAGCCATATCATTATAAGCATTAAGTTACCAACGTACCGCTAAAATGACCAGTTATTGGGTTTTGTATCATTGCATAAATTTGAATTGCCGAGATAACAGTAAAAGATAATACAACAAAAACAACTCACCGCATGTTTTATCACTCAACACACTTCCAATCGGGCATGATAACTCTACACTGGACTTCACAGAATCCTTTGAAGAATTAAATACAGTTCCATTTACTGCCATTGTAAAATTGATTGCATCTGATTTAACTCCTTCTTGAATTCCTTCCGCTATATTATCAATTTCCGTTTGGTTTTCAGAGGAAAACGGTATCGTAAAAGTCATTGTTGCACTTTGCGTGTCACTCACTCCTCTTCTGCGTCGGGCAGGTACATGACAGGTAACACTAACACGGCTAAAATCACATACATTGCCACATAATGAGTTCAGGAAGGCATTATTTGCACTTTGGACAACTTTTTTAAAGGCTTCCAATGCTTTTTGTTTAAATTCCCCTGTGCATTCAGCAACTTTGTATTGGACTTTTGTTTCTCCAGTAGCTGTAGCATTTTGTGTAGCTGAAACAAGAACATTGAAAAAATTATTATTGCATTAGGCACCTTTTTCTTGCTTTCAAGTTTCTGACAGCCAGTGTGTATTATGTAAAACATTGGTTTTCGGGTATGCAGGTACACCTGCCTACTTAACTATCCACCCACTTATCTGTTTATGTTCTTGTACATGTATATACATATATATATATATATATATATACATACATATAATGCCTATTTAAATGCTAATCCGTTGATAATCTAGCACTTATAAACGTAGTACTTACATTCGGAAATGTCAGTAAACCAAAACCATGTCCTGTAACCCTAAAAAATTATCCCATTCGATCTTTCAGTGACTGAGAAGTAACAAAAAAGCCCCGACAATGCAGGTGAATAAAAGCATGTACGAATAAAATTAAACATTATGAATTCGAAGTATGACTACTTACAGCTACAACTAGGCAATTTGTTTTCTGGATTTTCTGGGTAAGTAGGTGGCCCATGACTCCATTTCCCATCACTTGCACAAACAAAAAACGGAGGCACTGGCTTATCAAACTTGTGTTTTGGTTGGCAAACGACATTGCAGTATCTTCCCCGTTCCCAAGAAGAACAAACTTTCGCTGCTCCAAACGGTTGTGGTAGCAAGGGGCAGTCGAATGCTACGAAATAAAAAACAAAAGTTTTAATTACAATTACTGACTTGATTAATGTGTAATACAATGTTGAGGGCAAATCCGCGCAAGTATACCTACAGTGATCCAAAACACTTTACATTAAAAAAGCACCCCATTTAACAAATGTAAGGATATGTACGATACTACCTTATACATGCGGACTGCGATACAAATAACGCGTGTAGTACTTGTATAATCGATCAATTACATGGAAATTGTTCGAAGTTCTAATTAATTCCTGTTTTGAACTAATACAAGTCCCTTGATTGTTGACGGAATAAGTTGTGCTTTTTACCTATCAACTTTTCAACTTTTCACTACAGCTGTAACACTTTTTTCACACTGTCGCTTTCATAAATGACTTAAGATACTGCACACTGTTACGCCAGTTACAGCAACCCAGTGGTTTGCTTCCTCAATAACTTCCATTACATCATTTACGAAAGATACGGGTAACTGAATGAGAAACCTAATAACCATGATCAGTGGCTCTAATGTTTCCTACAAGAATTTGTGCACACAAAAAAAAAGATAAAGACAATGGGCTGACCATTGCATATTCCGATCAATATTTTGTCTGGATGTCCAGCTGGAACTCTAGCACGTACTCGAGGTTCTGTATCTTTTAAAATGTCTATTTCTGTAAAGTTATTTTCAATGACAATGGATTAACAAGGCAAGTTGAACATCCTTTTTTTATTTTTGCCCTTCCACTATCAAATTTTCAAATACCGATACCTTTAGGAAATACTTTACTCCAAGATTCAATACACAAGGTAACCTGGATTATACAAACTGTCAAAAGACAAATTTACATCAAATACAATATTCGTTTGTTGTCTCCTGTTTCTGGTATAACAAACGTCTCGACTTAAACTGATATAATTGGTGTCTAAAATATCTTTAAAATAAGAAATGACCTTTTAATCTTTAACAAGTTTTGTAAACAGCAAAATTATTATAATAACATCCAACAGCAGTGTACTCACTGCAGACATGGCTATTACAATGTATTATTAAAGCATGTATCAAAAGCTGGCAAAATCACCAAAGGAAGTATTAGATTGCCTTCCACTACTAAAGGTTAAGTTCCATTCATGGTAAAGATTATTTATAACCATGCATGAAAATGAAATGGCTACTTACGCATTACGATGACTCTGAAAGCACATTTTGCAGAATTTCCTGCTTTGTCTAATCCTACGTAAGTTACAACTACGTCACCATACGCAAACAGTTCGTTTTGAATGTGTGACTGAGCTATAACAACAACACCCTTGTTGTCAGAAAATTGTGGTTTTGGCCACGTAACAGCAACGGTTCTTGAACCATTTGATACAATACGTTGATCCGCTGGGCAATACACGACTTTAGGCGACACCTTGTCTATGAAGCGTAAAGATTTCGAAGAGCATGTTTAACATTGTGTATGTTGTATGCATTAGACAAGTGGGCATTCACATTAATAATAAACTAATATTTAATATTTTTTTTAAAACTACTGTGAACCATTGACGTACAAACTTTTGCTACGTATGACTAACTATGCGACATCTACGAACAAACAGAAGTGCATAAGAAGGAATTCAAAGCGATGTCGATTTGATTCTATTTCATTCAATCATCGAATCATCTACTGCTTTACCAATCTCGACCAGAAAAAGCCAAACCGGTTTACCATCCTTTACATCGTTCCTTACCTCCATACCCTGTTCCGCAACATCTATAAGCAGTTATGTAAAAGGGTACCGGAAATGAACCTGTTTTCGAGATGCCCTGCACTGCGTTTTTCTATCATGCCATCTAGTAGTAAAGTATCCAGTACCTGGTTACGAATTAATTGATTTCTGTAATCCAGTCATTCATTTCTCACAAGTATTTTTCTTACTTAAAGGTTTAATCCTACTACCAACTCCAGTCTTAAAACACGAATAAATTATACATACTGACTCGTAACAGAACGATAAAGGGGACGAAAATCTTGTAAGGGCTTGACGAGGACAAGACCGATAACCTATTGTCTAGTAATCTTAAGATCAATCATCCGGATAGTAGTACAATAAAACAATACTGAAACAACACTAAAACCTCGAATCACACTCGCCCGCGAACAAAGACTTGAAGATTTTGAAAAATGAAGAAAATACATTACATATGTAAAATATAAAATTTTGCACAATATTAAAGAAAATATCGTATCAGCTGCAAAGCCTCTATGTAGTTTTTTTTCAATCTTTGGGTCTTGCTGTATTATATAGAAAAAGGTTGTAATGGTTACTACATAGAATAATAGCTAATGCTGATGTAATACTTTAAGCCAATTAATTACTATAATTAAATTTTACACACATCCCATGCGCAGAATAATACGACTTGAAGGCTTTAATTTCTGACGCAAAGTAATATGCTGTTACAAGATATTTTTAATCCGTCCAGGGCAAGAACAACAACAACAATAACAAAGTAACATTTTGAATACGCTCCACGTCGTGCTTGCGAGTAAAAATAAAATGTTTCTTACATATGTCAGAGCTAACTATCTAACTAGCATGCCTAACTGGTATACTAGTCAAAGATTGTACTGGGAATAAAACATACTGGCAGTGAAGAAGAAATTGTTGCTTAAAATGTGTTAATAACTTACCGATTTCTGTTTCGCAGAAAGAACCTGTAAAACCAGGCGGGCAGGTGTTATTGCCACAGGTCATAGGCTGCACTAGTGTTACCCCTGCTGATGCTGAATTTGCAAACTTGAGCCAAGAGACCTGCGTTTCTGTAAGAAAAATTGTTAAACACCTTTCTATCTTTGTGTTTTTACAATTTTAATTAAACCTTGCAACTCACCACAAGCTTTCCAAATTAAGTAAAAAATAGGACGGAAAATTTTTCATAAACGCAAGTTTTCTGAAAAGAAGTGCATTCTTCCGGAGGCGGAAAAGATGAGAAAAAAACATCAAAACGCAAGATTGTATTTGCTCCCAGCACGTTACGCTAACCTGACTACGGAGATTTAAATTATTCCCTTCCAAAGCTCTACACACAGCATATATTGGAACAAATAATATATTTTTGTATATACAAATTACTGGAATTACTGTAGAACGGAAGTGAATTAAAAGTGAAATTGAAAGTCCTATATGAACAAAGCTGGGGTTTTAAAGTCCCCAAACTCAGTTAAAAGCAAGCTACAAATCATAGTCAGCATCTCAATGCAAAATATTATAAACGCACTTCTATACACAAGTATAATCTTAATTGACAATATTTACTAGGCTTTGCGACCGAGCATCTGGTCTTATATCTGGTCATAAATGGTTGTCACTACAGGCGACTGAGACGACGTGGGAGCAACAAAATTACAACTGTAACGGCATAATGTATTAAATTATAATTGCGATGCTTTTCCTCTGCAATGCAATCAACAACAACAAAAACACAATAAGAGAAGACAAAAGAAAAAAACCAACAACATATATCGCCTGACCACACAGACCGTGACAAAACCAAGCCAATGAAAACTGGTTTTCAAGATATTTTTTTTATATATCCAGAAAAAACAGTTGTCCTACTGAACGAAACCTGGCCGTTATGTGCTCTAAACCATACCAAGACATGGTTGGCCTGTATTATTAAATTAACTGTTTTAATCCTTAAAAATATCATGGCAAATCCCCCCCCCCCCCCAAAAAAAAAAACAACAACAAACACACAAGTAAGTAATAATTAGTAGTGTGTAACCATTGAAAACCTGTGATCAACAAAACTCATTCGAATTAACACGTTAGCAAATGCAGCAACATTGCTGAATAACTCCTTTATTTCCAGGGGTCGGTACCTTGAACCTAATTGACACCTACGTCCAGATTAGGCTTTAACACCCATATTTCTGCACTTCCGTGATCTGGACAACGATGAGAGCCAAAACACGAGTGCTATTTTTTTATTTTTTTTTAGTTTTAACGTCATTTTTCCCCAGCAATTGGGGCTCAGACGGTGCCCTTCACAGGGACTTTGGTTTGGCAGTGAGGAATCCAATACATTTAATAATATATAATTAATGCCTTTCCAGTCTTTTAGGTTTTAAAAGATAACTAATGCCCTGTCTGCTACAAACGACCTTTTATGGACAATTTTTTTGTCAGAACTGAAAAAGTCAGAGCTAGCTTCCGCTGAGAAGAATTCTTGCCTTCGAGAAATACATCTGAGATTTTCAAATAAAAATATCTGTGCAATATCCAGTTGTTGCTTTTACGATACACATTTAGTATTTTATTAAGGAGCAGACCTGAACTGACTCTCGGTTAAAATACGCCTGTAAAAAGCTGTACCACGTAGTGGTATATGCAGAAAAAATTTATCGGGTTTGCTCTATTCTATTAACAAAAAGATGTAAAGATAAAAGGAATATTAGCATCGACTTTCTGTCTTCTTGTATCATACATTTAAAAAAACAAAGTTAATATTAAATGAAATGTTACAAAGGAATAGAGTTTTACCTGCAAAGTAAACACTATGTTTCTAGGATAATTCAAACCAATTTAATTTCATTCAATAATGTGCATATTACCTCCAACAACAAAAGTACGTTTGTTGTTAGCGGTAAAATTCATGACCACTTGCAAATCACAAAACAATTTAATACATTATATCTACTCTCAAAATTGATATTTCTGATACCTTATTAATTTTCAATGAAATACAACTGACTGCATTTTTTTGTACTTTCGAAAGGAAGTAAACCAATGATACCTGTAAAATTCCAGTTGCATCCATTGGATATACGTGATATTTCAGCATTTGACAAAGCCTTTTTCCACATTGTCAACTGACTAACTTCACCTTTAAAGTCAGAGTAAATTCCACTCACTTTACCGTGGTGACCCACTGTTACTGTCCATGATAAGGCACTTCCTACTTGTAGGTTTGGAAAAAACAATCTGTTCCTTTACAAAAAATAAAATAACAGTGAATTGAGTATTATACCACGTGGATGAAAATAGTTTCTATTCCAATATTATTAAGTGTTATGAGAAAAAACTCTCCATCCGATGTCTTTCGAAACGCAACCAGAAGATAAATATTCTATTTACTTTCCTTCTCTTCACGTTTTTAATTCTTTCCTCCCATTCGACTCTAACTTATGAAAAAAATGATGACTGCCACTAGCAGTCCGTCGAATTCAAACACTAATTTCTATATAAATATTAGTTATTTCTATATAATTCTATATAATAGTACTAATAATATTTATTATTATTGGCATCATTATTATCATTATTTTCATCATTTTATGTGGCTTTAGGCGCTGGCTGAAGGAACTACCGTTATCTAAAAAACTGATCGGGGAGTCATAGCAAATGTCAAAGGCAACCAACACTTCCTGTCTTTTTGTTTCTGGCACGTTTTTAGCAAGTGTCAACCAATAATGGTTTTTGTATGAAGCTAACCATCACATTTCTCCCCCGATTTTTCACACAAGACTTGAAAGTTTTCGATACTACCTAATGCTCCAACAATTATTTATTTATTTATTTATTTATTTTTCCCATCTGTTGAGTTGAAACCTTCGACGATTGACTCCGTAATTCGATTTATGAACACTTTAAACGTACATGCGGCACTACAAATGAGAACTTCGGCGAAGGAAATATCAAGACCGCAAAGTTAACCAATTGAAAAAGGACTTAAAATTACTTAAAAAAAGCAACACATCGGTCATGGAAATCAAATACGTTTCCTCTTTGCTTCGCCAAAAATTGACTTCCTCTCATAACGTTCACACTCTATCTAATCACGATAACTTCATCTCCAAAAACTTTTGGGGCTACGTAAAGCGTGTGCTGCAAAAGAGCTCTTCCATACTTCCTACTTTCTCAGAAGTCTGTTGCACTCAATACTTTTCAAAAATACTTTCATCGACAATTCCTAACAAACACTTTAAAATTCCATCATGGATACCTTCTTTCAACGAACCCGAGCACCCTTTCAGCACTGATCCTCCATCATATAAAAAAATCACATCAGTTATTCGTCGTATGAAGTCATCTGCCTCACCATGCCCACTAGATAA
>RDPX01000071.1:1655414-1686831 GCA_003991215.1 Morbakka virulenta | reverse complement strand
GTTACTCCACAACAACAGCTATACATTCTTGAATTGACCGTGGGCTATGAAACAAACCTGGATAAAAATTCTTCTCGCAAATACGAAAAATATCGTTCTTTAATTCGTGATTTACAATCCAGCTTTTCGAAAGTTAGTTTCGTAAATCTCTCCATGAGCTCTTTAGGTATATTCGGTAAATCTTGTATTACTTTCAGTAAAATGTGCAACGCTTTGAACATCGACAACAAACACGAGCGCTTTCTTTCAACCAAACTTTCCAACATAATCATTCGCACCACATACTACATATTCTGTCGTAGAAATAAACCATGAACCAAACCTGAACTATTGTCGCTTTATTGATTTTGTTAGTAAATATTTAATTTTGATTTTTGTTAAATAGGCAAGTCAATGCAAACTACCTTGATTAGTGAGGTTTGTAATTGTATGCGTTCAGATGAAAAAATAAAAAGTTTCCATTATTATTAAAGATACTACGTATTACATTTTATATACTACACATACTACATATTCTGTCGTAGAAACCAACCATTGACAAACCCTGAATTATTGTCGTTTTATTAATTTTGTTAGTAATATATTTTATTTTGTTAAATAGGCAAGCCAGTGCAAACTACCTTGATTAGTGCGGTTTTTAATTGTATATGTTTGGATGAAAAATAAAAAGTTTCCATTATTATTATTAAATTTAGTCAATTCTTGTTGTTACACGTTCAGGAACTGTTTACGTCTGTCTGTTACAGTGCCAAAGGCACCAATGACTATCGGAAAGACCTTGCGTAATACATTTCATATCTTTTTCATTTCTATTTCATACCAAGATATTTGTATACACCTTCATGTTCTAAATCCTTTATAATGTCTCCATTACTTAAGTCAAAATTATCAAACTCTACCAACTACCTTTTTCTCAGTGATGCCTCAGCACACTTGTCAAGACCGAAGGACATTCCTATGTCATCTCTGAATGATTTTACAGTTTGGAGTAGACCCCTATAGTCTACATTATTCTTGGCAAAAAACTCCAGATAACCAAAAAACAAAGATGTCCTATCGTTTTGTTTCCAATTCTGTAACCATATCTTGTTTGGGTAGGTGCAAAAGAGTTATCAAGGCCAAATCGAAAATAAGTGGCGAAAGAGAGTCGCCTTGAAAGATTCCACAATTGATATCAATTAGACAAGATTTCAGTGATTCATCTCCACGGTTTAAAAACATGGTTGTCTTCCATCATGTCATGATTGCTTTAAGAAAGTTGATGACAACAGGAGAGGCCAGCCATGAGTCACATTGTCAAAAGCCTTCATGTAGTCTATCCAAGGCAAACTCGGGTTGCGATTTTTGAACTTTAAATTCTTCATGACGATCTTATTGATCTGAAGCTTAATTTTGCAGCCATACAAACCTCTATTACATCCTTTTATGCTCTGTACGAATAGATGTAAATATCTTATAAATCGAGCTGAGATTGCTACTGGCCTGTAGTTCTTTAAGTTAAAAGTGTCAAGATTTTTTGCTACGAGGTAGGTAGTTCCTTCACAGGGCCTGATATGCCAATTTGCCAATCGCGTTCTACGCATTTCATATAATAGTTCAGAAAATATTAAATGGGCACAGTCAATGCTGTTAAACCAAAAGTTATTAAGTTCATCAATCCCTGGGGATTTCTGTCTATTATTATTATTATTATTATTATTATTATTATTATTATTGGATAAACTAAATATTGCAAATTCCATCCCATATATCAAATTACATGATACTAATGAAAATAATGTCAGCCATTATCATCCAATCCTGCTCACGGTAGCCTATGAGTAATTATCCGACCATTTTGCTACCCTAAGCAGGAGAGGCTTGAGCTACCAATTTTTGTTAGCTTCACATAAGACACCTAAAGTCAATAGTGCCGATAACACCTTTCTAATGATTGATTCACTTTCCAAAAGTATTATTATTATTAGTAGTAGTAGTAGTAGTAGTAGTATTAGTAGTATAATTATTACTATTATTATTATTATTAATAATAATAATAATTGCGTATTTCTTTCAATTTCAGCTATGCACAATCTGGCTGCCGGAAATCATCCAGACATCTGTACCAACAAGATGATTTAATACTTGCATGGTAACTTTAATATGGTATACGATGTTTAACTGACGGTTATATGATGTTCAGTTTTCTTTTACGTTGACAATGCTCTAAAAGTCTCTGTGTCGTAGTGGTAAGTAATTCTTATTTCTTGTAAGTTTGTCTCTCCAGGGATCCAGTTTTGGGCGATTCCGAGTTCCTTTTTACCACCGCAACCGTGGTAGGTGTCACAGTTGTTTTGAGGTGCTACATCCCTTTTATTTCAATCTTGAGTGTTTTTAATTTGCGAGATTATCAAATTATTTGACAAAAGTGTTTCTTTCTGTAGAAATTCTCATATTAGTAAGGTGGCATGTTTTTCTTTTTTGGTCTTACATCTTCGGGTCTGCAGTCGGTGCTGTATTACTTTTCTTCGCACCGTATGACAACTGATGGTCCGGAAGGTTAGTGGGCATCAATGTTTTGACTTAAATTTTCATAACTAAAATTGTCAATAGAGAAAAATGTCTGAAACTGTTTCTTGGAATTAGACCATCGACAGACAGACTAACTAAGCCCTATATTGACGGAGGTACTATTAAATGTTGTAAATAGTGGGGAGGCAAGGTTCTCCTTTTCAAACAAATGAACATCGGCAGTTTTTAAAACATCCATAGCCCAACATATTGCCACCTTTATTTACAGCAATTACAGTATCTGGCCAGCCAATCTTTTCCCATGCTGACGTATTGTAAACTAAAATGATGAGCACAGGTACATATTATGGAGCATGTCACTATCACACAATACATTAAATGTTATTGTGGGAAACTATGTGGTTATGTGAGCGGTTTCAAATTTAAACAGGATCTACTGAAAAAATAAATGTTAATTTGTTTCAGCGACTTGAAAGAGATTTCTTTAAAAAAACCAAACCACTGACGCAAGTACATAAAATCTAACACTCAATCATTGCCTGTAAATGATTGTTTTAAAGTTGCGTTCTTTAATTTAAGTCTTGTTGATCCCGAAGCGGTGAACGTAAGAGAGGGCAAGGCGTTTACTATTATTTACTAATAATAACTACATAAACAATTCAGAAAGCAAATTGAAGAGATTTATTCAATATCTATACAGACATTAATTTCTAGGATAAAATTGATAATAACGAATGGAGCTGCAAAAACAAATCGAATGTGTTCTCAGCATCAGTGGAAAAACTGTCCAACAGATCTGCCTCGCATACCAAGATCAAAGATAGTAAAATATGTAATGAACATGTAAAAAAACCTTTACTGCTACATTAAGACTATTTTCATCGAGGATTCGTCTTTTCGGCCTACTTTCATCAAAGGTCAGCATAGAGTATTTCATAAAATCATTTTCAGCATTTCTTCTTCCAGATTCTTTGCTATTTTTGACTTGATCTCCGGCCTTACTTCCGATTTTTTCTAGCTTAAATCATTCGACTTGTATAGGCATTCGCTTCTGTCCTCTTAGAATGTGCAAGTGTCTGTACTCTTCTTGTCCACAAGAAGGGTTGCACAGGTGAGCATTCAAATTTTAGAACGGCTTTTTTTTAAATGTTCTCCTTTAAAAAAAATTGCATTCTGTCAATTTGTTTGACTTCCTCAAGAAAAGTGTTCCTACCTTTTCCCACTACCTGCCGTATTCCTATCTTAGTCACTTTCCTGTAACTCAGTATAACCTCGTTATATTTATCTACTAATATACTTTATAGAAATGACATTGACTACTTAATTGAAAATCTACTAAAATTTCCTTTTCATTTCACTGTCTTGTAACAATGCTCTTGCACATCGGTAACAAGTGATGCAAGTTTATCAAAATATATCGAAATATTAAAGGATAGTTAAGTTGCCAATATACTTACTTTCGATTTAGAAAAATGTTAAGGTTGTCATCTAACGCTAAAACGAAATGGTTCCAAAGTCCATTGTTGATGCCAGGTAAAGCAGTTGGATACTTCTTATCCAATGTGACAATAGATTCGTCTAGTCTCAAAAACTCTTTCCACGTTTTATCAGCTTGTAATGCATGAAGGACAAGAACAGTACCATTTGAACCTTTTACTGCAAATCGTATCCACACTGATAGCGTGAACCCAGAGGCATGCTTTGTCACATTTGGATGGTAAATGTAGGACGTTCTATTGCCAGAAAACAGAAGATCGAACCTTGGCGACCGCTCTGTAATATATAAAAAAAGAAAAATTAGCCAATTAATGCATTCACTACAGTTAAAAGCACATCATAACACGGGTGCTCTAATCTCTTCTGCAAATGCGCAAAATAGTTAATTTCCACATAAAAAATGATAAATTCAACCAAAATATGACACTTTATTCATCCACACAAATAAAAGAAAGCGTAGCATATTTCACATTCAGACCAAGAAATACGACCACACAGCACTTGATCACACAAACGCTCACTTATCTCTTTGAAAAGCTGATATCATCGAAAAAAGAAGTTCACTGGTTTTCAATATTTTTATACTTAAGATTGCAAAACATCTTACCTCAAGATACATTGTGGGGTTGTCTATACGAAACAGCGATATAAATATTGCGAAAAATATATTGTGGTGCTGGAATAGTTTTGGTAGCTATCACGACAGTATAAGCAGTCTTGGGTACAGAATAGATAGGACGGACGCAGTAAATAAAGACATGTACATGTAAAAGTATTGATAAACCTTTACTTTCAGTCTTGTGTCAAATGAGTACTTTCTTCTTTCAGTATATTGTTTTTTAAATCGAATTCATTTTGGTTGAGCTCCTTCCACGCCATCCTTCCGGCCGAAGCACCAGGATGGGTAAAAAAGAAAGCGGGATTTTATCAATGAAAACAAAGGAGAGATAAGACAGCCCGCCTATTTTGTTCTTTGGGATTACCGCTACACCAAAGATACTTCTGCTAATTTTAAAAGTAAAAAAGGGATAATCAACTTGAAAGATCAGTTTCAATAACATCCACTCAACGTTGGTTTTTACTAACGAAAGCGACTGATTATACTAGTTAAATATTTTTTTTAAATTTCTGCGTTCCACCTTCCAAAATCGTGTCAAAATTGTGCACTCAGACTTTCCCTGTTTTCCTCAAGCTACGTTCGAACGTCCGGTTTCCACTAAAATTCAAAATTCGAACAGCCAGAAAAAATACCATGTGCTATTGTGCTGCAGCAACTAAACTAATTTTCACCAAGTGAAAATTCTTTTTTTCAACAACAAAAAATGTTTTGCCTATTAGAATTTTCTAAAAATGTACAAATATGTTATGGTATGACACCATCGTGTGTTGATTAAGCGTATTTACGAAAGAATAATAGAGCAAAAGCAAACAAAAAAATTGACATGATCGCGTTTGACTAGAACGGCAATGCAGGTCCATTCACAAACGTGTTTCTTGTGATTCGGCTGTATCCCAGCATTTGTTCCTAAGCTGCAAATATGCGTAAATTTCAGGATAAATACTTTACAACATTAGAAAAGCCTTGTCCTCATTCTACCGTGGTTATCCATATTCAATATTCATCTCGTTCGCTTCCTGTACAAGAGTTTTTACACAGTCTTCAGCATCCTTGATAGCCAATCACGCCTTGTTGCAGACGAGTGCCAGAGAAGAGCTCTTTCAGTAATTCCATGTTAAATGAACTCTTATGGTATGTAAAATTAGCATCTCATCACTCAAAAGAACATTTTCACATAATATCACATCACATCACATCAAAAAAGAAAGTAAAACATTATCTTCTTCTTCCCTCAAGAAGCAAACAACAAGCTGATTTCATTCTTCGTGATGGTTCACTGAAATGCAAAATAATCTATCCAAGGTAAGTCATCTCTTCGTTCTTATGAACTGACTGTATATTGCTATAAACTATCTACATGGGCAGAGGATGCATGGGGTGTGAAAAGCATCGCTTAAGACCATAAAATGTGTTTAGGTTAAACGTGTGTGACGAGGTTACAAGAACTTCATATTAAGTCAAAATGAATTTCAATACGTATTTAAAAGTATCTGTATTTTCTCGAATATATAAGTACCTTTTTCACAACGCTTTCCAGTATGTGTGAAGTCACATTGGCAGGTAAATCCGTTTACTTCGTCAATGCATCTTCCTGCCCGACCACAAGGAAGCTGTGATGGATCTGGGCAATCGTTAATATTAAGTTCACATCTTGACCCGTTAAATCCTGCAGGGCAGGAACACTGAAAACGGCCAACCTACAGGTGAATGCATTTCATGTTTAACAAGTAGTATTCTATCTCAATAGAAATATATTCACTGCTGGATAAAAACTGCATTAGTAAATGTGAAAGTAAATCTGAAAGTAAACAAGAAATTTAAATGTTGCTCCGAAAAATATACATGCCAACTGCTTTTATTTCTAGCTCCATTAGTTCAACTTGGCTATATGATAAAGTAAAAGTTATACGCGATGCCAGGATTTCAGAATTATTTTAAGCACAGTTGGGTTAGAGCAATAAACTAAAATCTGTTTAAGTGCTATGGAGACGATAGATTTCTAAAACAAGATTAATGGGGCAAAGTAAAAAATGGCAAAAGATTGTGACGCATTTTTATTTTTCTTTGTTAAGTGCTGGTGACAAACAACTGATATCTATTTTGGTCATTTTTATGCAATATGACATCAGAATACACACAATGGGGTGTTTACCTCTGATGTTTGTAGTCAACTGTCTATTAAAATAGACACCTGTACTGTCAAGTGATACCTAAATTTTATGGGATTTCCAGACGTTTGCTTCTGAAGCCTGACCAAACCTTTCTATTGACTAAAATGCCTCTACCTTGTGATACTACCAAAGTTCAAACTGTTTTGTGTCCCATCAAATTTTCACCCAGTTAATGCCCTCGCCGATCTTTAAAGTCCACTAAATATAATCGGACTAAAACACCCACAGAAAGCAACAAAATACCCGTGCCAATGCATAGATATCAAACGCTTTAAATGCTCTTTACTAATGACATCTCACCAATACATTTTGTCTCAGTTCATCCTCTTTCCTAAACAAATAAAAGTATTTGTGTGAGACATAAACAACTTGATATATTCCTTTTCTGCAATACTCATGCAGCACTTAAAAGTGGGAATCTTGTTTTCATGTTCAATATTAAAGTTTAACTCGTAAACTGTGAAGTAAACCAAGTCATTTGACATAGGCTAAAACTGATGCGACTCCCAAAATTTGAAAAACTAAAGTAAAGAAATGAATATTTCACAGTTGCATATTCCTAAAAATTTTGAATTTTTCTGCCAGTTTTCATTTTCACAAAAAGCACTGGTCTTAACTGCATTTGGCTTCCTCCCGCAAAACTTTGACCATATAACAATACAACGATACAAGAATACAATAATACAACAGACAAAGAAATGTAACTAACAAGTGAAAAACTTACCATGTCAATACACTGCCCACCATTCAGGCACGGGCCAGATAAACACTCGTTTGTCTCTTTAGCACAGTCCTTTCCTTCGTAGCCATTTATGCATTGACACTTGTACGAATCAGTCTGAGGCAAATTGATGCACGTACTATTATGTCTGCATGGATTGGGTTTACAATTATCAATTTCTTCGTTGCAGGTTTTTCCTCTGCAAAGTTATAAATGAATAAATTAGTTTAAAGAACATTAGACATCCACAAATTATAAAGACCGTTTATCGCAACAAAATGTGGGAATGAAGTATTGGCCGACTGCTTTTAAAATTTTTCAATAAATATTGGATTACTAACATAATAGTTGTTTTTCAAGATTCAGTATCTCTGTCAAGGAAAAGCAAAGCACAAGTGACCTTCTGCATAGTTTTGCTTCGGTAACCCAACTCTTTTAACGTCTTGTACGAACATAGGTTAAGTAATTTGCTTTTGCTGCTTTCAGTCTCATCTTCCTTGAATATTTTCATAGAGTTTCAACCGTAAAACTGTAAAATTTATCTTGATCTTTATACACCAAGGATGACGAAAGCAAGAAAATAGGAATAAATCTCGTTACCAAGGAGCAATGATCCAAATGTATAAAAAAATACCAAAAGTTGGTCTAAAAACAAAAGAAAGGAGACAAGGTGGGTACGACACTAACACAAGTAAGGCTTGCCACTTGGAAAGGATTAGCCTCTACCCTTCTAGTATCTCCCCTCTGTACTCAAAAATTTTTTCGAAGGGCATGCACATCACCATATCCAGTTAACCAATAAAGTCCTGAAAAGAAGAAAAGTGAATTGCAACATTGACATATACAGTAGAAACAGTCTGTTAAAGCTACAGAAAGGTGCTAGACAATGCTAGACAAATACCAGGCAACCATTCGTCTAGCACGCGCCTGTAGTTTTAGCACAGACCACTACTGACCCTTTTCTATGGTTACAAAATGAAAAATGGTTCATTCTCACTTATTTTTCTTTAGGGAAGAAAAGCAATGGGAAATCATGCTGCGTGCAGCGTACGAAGTTTGATTTTAAGGCCTTCTCCAGCTTTACTAATTTAATAAAATAAATGACGTCGATTTTTGCTATCACTCTGAAAAGCTACTGGATAAAAACAATAAAAACTCATCTGCGCATATTTTAGATCTATAAAGTCAAGGTGAAAATAATCGGACTACATAATCGTTGCATGTCTGGCCAACCGATTTTACGAGCTTTTATAAGAATTTAATGACAGCGATGACTATGTTTCCATTCTTTTAAAGAAATTCTAAATATTGTCTTATGGAAAGATTGTGGGTAGTAACTACATTATAAAGCAATGGGCGGTTTACATTATTATCGATATCTTCCTAACTCACTGTGTGAATCACCATAACACACCTGTTCTAACGAGAGGTTCTCATTCGATTTCACATTTTAATCTAAAAGCTTTGGCTTATTTTGAGTTAACATATTTCAAAATGTAGTAAGGATCCACGTTCGCAACCAAGTCAGGTTTTTAACTGGGTCCTGAAAAAGTAGCCTGTTTATTTAACCTGAAAATATCCGTCTTTGTTTGAGAACGTGAACAAAGTGTAAAAATTCTGATTCTGGAATGAACCTGTTCTGATCTTTAAAAACTATTATCTGTTTACCTGAATCCGGCTTTGCAGTGACATATAAAGTCACCTACCAAGTCAGTGCACCGTTCTGTATTGTTTGAACATTGAACACAGTCATCAATATTTATAGAGCAATTCTGACCAGTAAATCCATATTGACAGTAACACTTGTAACCATTTACCAAGTCGTCACATTGTCCTCCATTCTGGCATGGGTTTGGCGAGCAATCGTCAATATCATTGTCACATTTGTCGCCGTCGAAACCTGGTGTACAGTCACATCTGCAATAAAAAAAATAGAATTTGTTTAAATCAAGTAAACATACAAATCCATCCACGACTTTGGTCACTAACCAGTAACAACTACTTCCCTCGCCGTCTGTCATGACAGAAAACTTCTTTTTCCATATGCCGGTACACAGAAAATATTTTCCTCCCAACCATTTCATAGATTAAACCTAGATTCTCGGTTGTTCAAACTAAAAATAAACAAATTGTATTCGTTTAGTATTTATCAAACAAGGCTACCAATATAAACAGAAATCTTAGTCCGCTTTTGTTACTACGACTATTTTCCATTTCGAACTGATCAATCTTAAGAATAAAAATCCTACAAACCTTACATTCCAATAGCGATATCGGGGAGGATTATCAGACCTTGGAGACTAATTCGGGACTTAAAGTCTTGCCCTCTTTTCAGAGCTTTAAAGTATTTAATAATTTTCAAAATACGCTGGTGAATTTTTCCTTAGTCAACTGGACGACAATCTTGTTTCAGTGCAGCTTGTATTTTGTCAAATGGGGAAAATAAAAAGAGATTTGCCGATGCATTCGGGTTACCCTGTGAAACAAAGAAGACACCATGTTTGACTGAGAAATACTAAAACTCTGAGGGAATTTTATTGTTAATACAAGATAGGAAAATCCACCGTTTCAAAACAGTAAGAATTTGTGAATAAAAAAACGCAATATGTATGATACAAATAATGTATAATTCACATATTGTTTATATAATATATGATATACATTATATAATATATAGTATACAACATACCGCTTGAGGTGATGCTTGTCTATGTATTCCCATTGACACAAGTCAAAATTACTTGTTAACCTGGATATGTTGTCGCAGGTCGTCATTGTTGTGTACGATGGTTATGTTGCATTTGGAAATGGGGAACACATTTAATAATTTGTCTGGTCAGATTAAACTACAAAATCTATTTCAATAGCCTGCTTTAACCACATAATTTGTTCAGAACTTTTGCTGTAAAATGTTTAGCGTTTAGCAACATCAACATCAGCAACACCATTGACCATTTCTTACAAAATATCTTTAAATCAAAATTCAAATTTAAGGAAAGAATTACTGTGTAAACTAACATACCTGTGTTTAGCAATGAGATCGACACATGTACCATTTACACAAATAGCCTGGGCGCATTCGTCTATATTTTTTTCACAGTGCTTTCCTTCAAAGCCTGGCTCACACAAACACTGATAACCATTCAACTAAATTAGGAAAGGAAAAAAAAACTTCAAATATTTATTTTATGAATATACACTAAATCGTTCACAAGATATAGCATTTGCTGGTAAGCCAATCACAGCAGGAGTTTCCTTTCTTACATTCAGCCGACAACGGGTTGCTCTTCATTGTATTCGAAAGTTTCTAGTTCGAAAAATAAACAAAACCCTCGGACGTGTCTACATCACTGTGACTTGTATGTCAAGTATAATGCGGGTATTAAGAACAATTAACTACACATCTGTTGCTACCTAGGTACGAACAAAATACTAACAGCAGACTTTTTAACATACCATATTACACGACTGGGGAGTGGGGGCAATGTTCTTTATTAAAAGTATCTATAAATGTCAAAAATAACACTGACCAAATCTTCGCATATGCCACCATTTGTACAATTTACACCAGCACAGTCATCAATATTGGTCTCGCAGAGATCCCCAGTGTACCCTTGCTTGCATACACAATTGAATGCCGCAATGGAATCCACACAAGTTCCATTATTCTGGCAAGAAATTCCAAGACATTCGTCTATATTGATAGAGCAGTTCTTTCCTGAAAATCCTACAAGTGAAAGAAATTAAAAGTAAGAAACCTAACTACTAATATTCTGTGTATCTTATTTGGTTTTTGAAAGTAAAAATAAACAGCTGTAAAGGAACTTTCATCATTATTTGCAGAACGTTTCTTACGTCATATTTACTTCACAACTACATGTCATCAAAGTAATCCAGTTTTGTGAGGCCATCTTCAACCAATTCTATCAAAAACAAAAGCAAACAAGGTTGGAGCCGTTTGGCCACATTATTTTCTTAGAATACGTAAAGAAGTAGTAATAAAGGTAGTAGACTTTACAAAAGCAATTTTGAATTACTTAAAATCACTATGTTTTTTAATGGAAAAGCTAAAGCTTTAAGTTTATTCTAAGTCTTCAAAGCTCCCCCTAATATAGCCTTACCTTGGACCTTAGGTCCTCCCATCCTGAGCAGGATATATCATATATTATATAAACAGGAGAGCAGGAGACTTCTCCATCGTCTACGGTCGTCAGCCACAGCTTGAGCAGTTCTGAGTGACAGCCCTCGTGCATTCAAGTCGTCCCTGAAAGTAGCTTGCCACGTCCTCACAGGTCTGCCACGCCATCTGTTTTCTTCCTTTGGTCTCCATTCAATTGCTTGTTTTGTAAATCTGTTGGGTGGTAATCTTAAGACATGTCCTGCTAGCTTCCATCGTCTCTTCTCTACAATCTTGTGCAACGGTTCTTGTTCAGTTCTTCTATATCTTTTCTCATTGGTGATCATATCCCTCCATGTGACACCTAGTATTCTCCTCAGATTCCGCGTGTGGAACGAATCTAGCTTTCTCTCTAGCTTCTTAGTTGTTTTCCATGTTTCACTAGCGTATAATGCTGTAGAGACAACTATGGCCATGTATAGTTTGATCTTTGTTTTCATGTTGATTTGTCGTGATTTCCAGATATGGCTCATTGTTCTGAAGGTTGCACCGGCTTTACCTAGTCTGGCATTTAAGTCTGTTTCTACTTCACCTGACTCGGTCAAATAACTCCCAAGATACGGAAACTTTTCTACTTCTTCTAGTGGATTTCCATGNGCCATGTATAGTTTGATCTTTGTTTTCATGTTGATTTGTCGTGATTTCCAGATATGGCTCATTGTTCTGAAGGTTGCACCGGCTTTACCTAGTCTGGCATTTAAGTCTGTTTCTACTTCACCCGACTCGGTCAAATAACTCCCAAGATACGGAAACTTTTCTACTTCTTCTAGTGGATTTCCATTGACAGTCACTTGCTGTATTTGGTGATTTTTCACCTTCATGATCTTACTTTTTCCTTCATTTATCCGTAATCCTACTTTGGCACTTTCAAGTTTATGTTGATCTGTTATCTGTTGACACTTCGTGACATCTTGGGCCACTAAAACTATATCATCTGCAAAATCGAGGTCTGTCAGCTTTCTATCATCCTTCCACGGTATTCCAAAACTTTCATCATTTATTGTTCTTCCCATTAAAAATTCTAAGCATATTATAAATAGAAGAGGGGACAGTATGCAACCTTGACGAACTCCCGAGAACAATTCGAACTCCTCTGTCATTTCGGAGTTTGTTCTAACGCCACACATTGGATGATTGTAAAATGACTTCATGAGAGTAATGATCTTTTCTGGTATGCAATACACTTTCAAAATTTTCCACGACGTTTCTCTGTGAATACTGTCAAAAGCTTTACGAAAGTCTATAAAGTTCAGCACAACTGGTGACTGATATTCTAAACTTTGCTCTATGATATTCCTTAAGACAAAAATCTCCCCTCCCTAAAACCTGCCTGTTCCTCTCTAAGTTTACGATCTGCTGCTATCAGTAATCTTTTCAAAAGAACTCTGCTGAAAACTTTCCCGGTAGTACAAAGTATGGTAATGCCTCTCCAATTATTGCAATCTGATAGGTCTCCTTTCATGGGTAGCTTAACTATTACTCTTTTCCTCCACTCTTCCGGTACTCTATTTTCTTGCCAAATCTTGTTAAAAAAAGTAGTTAATTCATCTACCACTGCAGTTCCACCTGCCTTCAAGGATTCACTGTTGATGCCATCAATGCCTGGAGCTTTGTTGTTTTTCATTTTATCTATAGCTTTCTTCACTTCGTCACTGTTTATGGGTCCCATATCTACATTCAACTCTTGGGCTGTGGCAATATTACTCCAATCGTACACTGTCTCTGCCTAATATAGCACGTCATTAAAAATCATCCAGTGTCCTTTGACATCTATATGAATCCTAGCATCCAAAAACAACTGGTTCATGCGTCAACAATAAAAAAGCTACGTTAATTTTACAATGAGAATAAAATCAATTCACTTGGGTCGAGAGTTTTTTTCCGGCGGCAATCGCCTGGTCCATGATGCTGGAACAAGAAACACGAATCATGCGGTATTCTATCAAAATGGATTCCAAACCGAATTAAATGGTATAACATAAAATGCCTTACCTTCGATACAAACACACTGGTAATCATTGATGCCATCAACACAAGATCCATTATTCTTGCAGGGTAAAGACACACATTCATTGATATTTTCTTCACAATTTTTTCCTCTGAATCCTGGTTGACATGTACAATGATAGTCAGCCAGAAGATCAGTACAATTTCCGCCATTTTGACAGGGTGAATAGGCACATTCATCGATCTCCTTATCACAGTTCTTTCCTTCAAATCCTTTGTCACACTTACATTCATATGCTGCTTTTAAATTAACACAAGAACCATTCACACATGGCTTTGGTAAGCACTCGTCAATGTCGATATTACACTTTCGGCCTTTAAATCCTGGCTTACAATGACAAAAGTAGTCATTAACTCTATCTTCACAAATGCTTCCATTAGCGCAAGGTGAATTAGCACAATCATCAATGTTGATTGAACAATTTTTTCCTGTATATCCTGGTACACACACGCAATTATAGCCATTAACCAGATCGGTACAGTTGGCTCCATTGAGGCAGGGCTTTGTGCTACATTCATCAACATCTATTTCACAGTTCTTTCCTGTCCAGCCTGGAAGGCATTGGCATTTGTAAACAAACTGTTCCGCAGTACAAGAGCCATTATTTTTACATGGTGTTTCCACACATGGGTTGGAACCTATATTTCAAAAAAAGCAATAATATGAACTGTTTATACGTACTTCTATGGTTTTGCGCAGTCAATGACAAAAGATAGGCCAATGAAACCCCTCGACGCTCTAACGCATCTGTTAAACTGGTAACATCCAAAGTTGAGCAAACAAAAATACAATGACATAAAAGGATCAACAGATGGCAAAAAGGATCAATATCGCGAGTTCAGTAGTCGGAAAAACGGTGAGAAACTCTTGTGTGCTCACTCCACCACTTGTAAAGTCAACAGAATGGGCAATAAGTATTTGCGAGTGGTAAAGAGTACAATCTTTTCCGTGCCACAAAATAGCTTTAGTAATAAAGAAATATGACAACGCGTGGTAATGGTCTATTTAGTTAAACGTTTTTAATCACCGAAACGTACATAAAATACTTAAACATAACTAATGTACCGTAATTTCGGCTTTGTTTTACAATTTGTTTTACTGTACTATTCAGAAATGTTGTACGACATCGTGATGTTGTAAGGTGTTTTCTCGTTTCGATAGCAACTGCCAAAGAAAGGTCCACAATACCTTTTAGTTGTCATTTTTAGGTATCCCTTACGACTAGATTTAACCTAAACTTGGAGATTTGCGGATCCGTCGTCCAAGTCAAGACAATAAAATTACATTACTATCTAATTGAATACTATAAAGTATAAGCAACAGGTTGGAACCATTGAGCAAATTCTTAGAATAAATTTAAAAGAAAAAGAACTCTTCCTTACTGGGGCAGTCTTCTTTTGTTACGGCTCCTACTTTTCCTCCAAATTTTGCACTAGCGTTGCAGGGCAAGCAAACAGCCTTCATTATTTTTGGTTGATACTGACCAATTGGGCAAGGTTTACAAGGCGACAAACCATTGGATGAGAAGTGACCTTTTTCACATGGTACTGAAAAATAACAATAGGTGCTTCTTATAGGTATTCCATTTAATAAAAGTCGGGTCGGGGAACACTGTATCGCTTCCACTGTCTACCACGCTCTACGAAATCGTCTACATAAATAGGCCTTACTCTTAACAATAACATCACCACCAACAACAACAATAATAATAATACTAATAATACTACTACTACTACTACTAATAATAATAATACTAATACTACTACTACTACTAATAATAATAATAATACTACTAATAATAATAATAATACCAATAATAGTAAATATTCAATCATCACAGGAACTACTGTACTGTGTTGCTTGTTTTGCACCTATCCCCTATCTCTTTTTATAAACCATGTATCCAATTTTCAAATTTCGTTCCGCATTATATACTGTATACTGAGATACGATCAACATGCAGCAATATCTGATGGACTTAATCAGTCTTCAACAACCAGTTCTGTTTCATACGATTTAACTACCAGATTAACTAAATAACCATGTGCTAACTAAGGAGGTGTCGAGGAAGTAATGCAACTGTGGAAATGAAAACTATGGAACTTGTTTGATGTGTCTGATCTGGACGCAGCTTTCAATTCCTTTTTTTGTTTCCTAAAAAACGCAATGTACCATAAACAGGAGCAGACAGAACAACATGAAAATACTTAAATGCCGAGGAATCTACGTATAATCATCCTTATGTATGGTCATGCTGCCTACAGTTACGTAAAATAAGTGAGTGTACATCATATTTCAATATTACGTATTGTACATCACATGTAACACAGAGATTTAAAAAATACAAGCGCGATATAGAAGATGGAAAGCAAGTACACTGTACTGTAATCATCTTTTTCATTATCACGGTCTAATTAGTCATCACAATGATCATCATCGTCATCGTGATCTTCAGCCTCATTCCTCACAACCGTATCAATCTTGTCTTAGTCATTGCAGTTATTACAATTACTACTAGCACAACAGCATTTCAAACCTGTCTATTCATGTAAAATGTACATATGTCACAGCAACTGTGCTCACTGGCATCAGTTTATCGGGAGTACGTTTTTAAAGATCTGGAAAAATTAAAGGATAACAGTACTGCACAAAATTACCAAAAAAAGGAAAATCAAACAGAATTATCAAAAAAATCATTCGCGTTTTTTGAATTCTACACCCGCATTAAAATGCTAAAAAACTCCGTCGCTGCGTAAAATAGGTATCAACTTTGTTGTGAAGCTCTTAATCACATTGTACCTGCGTAATTTGTGAAGAAAACAATACATTCAATTAAAATTGCTCAAAATACGAAAATGAAATAACGTGCCAAGAAATACCTCTGCAATCTTTCAGTGACAATGCTCCCGTTTTTTCAGTTGTGGAATTATTTGGGCATTTCTTGCAACTTGATCGCCCGTGCAATGGTTGGTAGTACCCAACTTGACACTGTATACAGGTCGGCATGAAGCCACTCATAGAAAACGTACCAGGTTTACACATTGCTGTCAAAAACATATCAGAATTTAATCTCATTCCATAAAAACTGACGAAACATTTAAATCGTCTAGTCTACTGCATAAACCTGTCTTCGTTTCACTACCAAGTCAAGCTAAGTATCACAAAGCATCACTTTTTGCTAAAATCTTCACGTGTAAAATGCTGTAACACCATCTCCATACAGCTGCAAAACAAATCATTTTCTTGCCAAAAGAAACAAGCACAACGTGAAGGTGATATTCGGAATATGTTTAAGTAAACAGACTTGTTCTTGGCTCCAGTTAATTAAATGATCTCAATTTATGTCTCCTCGATTTAAAAAAAATTAAAGTAAATAAATGCTGCAACAAACAAATGTGTTCAATGCCCAAAACATATAAAATGCAAACAACGTTTTGAATCAACTGACAAATTGATATAAATCGTATGCAACGGATTAATTTCCATAAGCACACCCTTGTTTTTCTTTGAACTCTTTGCAGTTTGGTCTTATCATATCTCAAAACAAAAGTAAACTAAAACTATTCTTTAATGTTTTGGAAGAGTACTATGGTCCCTAGAAGACGGAATTTTTTTTAGCTTGTATTCATGGTACATGGGTCTGATTTTCCTAGTTCCATAGCAACAAGGTGTAATCTCTTCCCCGAATCCTTCACGTCACCAATATTAATAAATTTACAACATATCCCACTAACATGTAACATGTTACATGTAACATGCAAGTACCCAATAAATGAGAACTAAAAATGTACTTGTGCAGGCATGGAATTAACAACTTACTTGTACAGTTATAAGACCCCAGTGAAAGTGTTCCTGTATGTGGCGGACAAGGTTTACATGACACCTTTCCAGTAGCATCCTGGTAACTATGTGCTTTGCACACCTCACATTTGCTTGAACTTTTGTTGAAAAACATACCTTCGGAACATGGCACTACAAAGAGGAACAATTACTACTACAATTAGTTGTATGATGTATTTCGGGCAGCAGCTTTAAAAAGGTGTTATCTCTAGGTGTTGCTCAAACTATTCGCATTTCACAAATTCCATTAGTCTGCTGGTGAATCACCAGTGTCTAATTAAGTGTAAAATAAACCAAAGAAAAACCCTCGAAATTAAAACGACAAAGCACTTCATAAAAATAAAAATAACAATTAGACGCTTTATCAGCTGTAAAGTAAAATTTCATTTCAGGAAAATCAGAACCTAAAGTACAATGTACTGTATTTCACCTATAGCCAAAACTGGAGGCATGTCTTCATTAGGTTAAGGCCCTGCAAGGAAATATTAGTGCTTACTTACGTGAATGTCACTTAAAACTTACAAACTACATCTCTAAACCAAAACATACCACAGACGATAAAGTGCCTCACTTGAGTTTTTATCTCAACGTACATCGACCAAGGATTAGCTTATAACTAGGAGTCAAACAAATTATCACTGTCCGATAAATTGACAATTCTGTAAATCGCAATTACTTTTCCCGTCAGTTCTGACGTGGCACACACTCCTGCGATAAACGTATTGTATTATGATTCTAAAAACCATTGTAAAAGTGGTCTCCGGGTGAAGCTAAAGCTTGTTATGCTGAAATTTCTGAAGCTTTTTTTTCGATCCAAAAGCTAATCTTTAAATTTTGAGTTTCGAGAGAATTTATCAACTATGTTTTCAGTAAAGGTTGATCTACAATTCCTTCTCTTTCTGATTTCTTTAAAGTGTTGAATTTTTCAACATTAAGGTAAAACATCTCCCTCTATCCTCCACTTTCTTGGTAACACTATTCTGTCTCTTTCAAACTTTTCACACCGTTAATTTAATGATATTAACCACATCTCCATAACAACTCCCTCCGTTGCTGCAGTTATTTCCTCTATAGATCTACCCACTGCATCTGGTTCTGATAGCATCAATGTGGTTCTCCTTCAAAATGTTTCTTTTCAGCTCAAATAGATCTTTTAAAAACTGTAATTCATGTCTTTCCGTTTTGTTACTTTTCTTCTTGTTGGAAATGGTCGTTTGTTGTTCCCGTCATTAAAACCTTTGAAGAACTATCGAATATTTAAGGTCCTCGACCGTATTCGATATACTAGGTTAAATATCGTCGGACCTTTTCTGACTGCTCATCCTACCCCTTTCCCACTGTTGTACCTCTCTCATTATACATGCTCTTCTACGATTATTCCAAGGGCCTTTTTTCCTATTTCCTTTTTGAAGGCTTTCAAACAATCTACAAATTTTTTTAAAGGGCTCGTCCGAATACTCTCTTGAAAGTCTCTTCCGTCCTCTTTATTTCTGGATAAATTAGGTCCTCAACTTCTCTGTTCACCGTCTTCTTTTTCTTTTTTATTTAGCTGTCTCCTGCTCCTTTCGTAACTCCTGACCAAGGTAAATGCCCGGATGCATCGTTATCGGTAGTGATCAACTATACATAAAAAAAAGAAAGGTAAGTTTTCAAGACCTAATACTTACCACAATAGCTATCTTGAATAGTGTTTTCTTTCTTTAAATGACGACCTTCCGAGCAACAGGGAAAGGAGCCGTTGCAACAGAATGATGTGTTATTAAATCTCAAAGTTATTCTCGAATTCCACCATTTTGGTCTACGTTGATAAAGGTTGTCGTCATCATCGTCGTCGTCGTTGCCAAACTTTTGTTTTAACATATCATTATAGCAAGTTTTTAGTTTATCTTTCAGCCTATTATCGATAACATTATGACTCTGCAAATCCAGTCTTACTAGGACTTTTATCGTATACCCTTTTGATATTTTGCTCCATGTAATCTATAAAAATGGAAAATAAAGTTTGTATTATTCAAAAAAGCAAAACTTATATAATGAAACTTTCTGAAAAGTACACAAGAAAAGCATAAAAATTGTCTGCCAAATGCTTCAAAACAGACCAGATGATCATAACACCCTTTTTTAACACAAATTTATACAATATACTCTTATTTAAGACTGGTAAAACAAAATGTATAAAAAATCACGTTTAGTTGGCGTTTGTTTTGAGGGGTTTTTTAGCTCTTTTTTTTCCTTTTTGGTTTTTTCAGTCGTTCACGACCAGGAAAAACCAACCAATGCTGGCCAATAAGCTAAAGGTACGAGTGAAATGGCACAAAGATGTCAATCAACACCGGCTTTAAATGGTTTGGGTTGCATATTTATGTATGATGTTGACAGGCTATCACAAAGATGAGGAGTAAAGGGGGTAAAGCTATTTTTGTGTAGTTTCTTTGGTCACTTTAGTAAATAAACTGAATATGGTTGAGTTGAGGAAAACACTGTGGTTCATTAGAAGTTTATGATAGGAAAAGTGGAGAACATAACTCCAATGAGGCAATGAGCGTGGTGGTGTATGTGGATTGGGGAAAAAAAGCTACATTGGGACGACGAGTCAAGTTTTCAAGCAAGAACGTAGCAAGGGCATTCCAAATTGTTTGGAAATTTGAAGCAGCACCACTTCATCTAATAGCAACTTCCATTGAATATTCAAAATCTTACTTTCACACAAGGGTGTTTTAAACAGTGCCCTCAGTGGAAACGCAATGGACCAATCGGGACGGAATTCAAACAAAGAGGCCACCTAAATAAAAGCGCCAACGGTTGAGTGCTACATTAACAGCTTACCATGTGCGAGGTTTTTGGTTACAATTTCCCCAAGATCCAAAGAAGTACCATGCACAATTCGGTTATTCACTGTAAGTATCTGAGTACTAAGTCTGCACATGTTTTCGACAATAGTATTAGTAGTGGACGGAAAACAGCAAACAAAACGAAATATAAAAAGAAAAAACCCTCTATAAAAAAACCTATGCCCTTTAGTCACTTCCGATCTTGCATCAGATAAAGCTAAAAACAAGCAAGGGAAGAAAACTTTTCAGAACATACTACAGTGATCTTTTTGTTTATCTGTCAAACCTACTTAGTATTGTTGCATGTTCTGACCTATTGTATGGTTGCAGGCACAAAGAGTAATTTTCTCTAGGCCATGTGTTTTACGTTATGCACTTGTATTGTGGAAACGAATCATATATATATATATATATAGTACATTAACTTAAGACAGTTAATGTTTTAAATATTTAAAGCTTTCTGCTGCATAAATCTTTTCTAAGAACTAGAATATTAACTATTAACGACCGAAGTTACCCTCGTATATCTAAAAAAGTCTATCGTTTTTTGTATTAGTCATGTAGGAAGATATAAAGGAAGAAGTAGAGGAAGTATTTTGGGAAAGGAAATAAAAATGGAAAGAAAAGGCTCGAGGGTGAAAATGGATAAAACAAAAATGATGGTATCCGGAAAACAACCTGAAGAGAAGACTACAAACAGGCAGATTTCTATGCAATCCGTGTGCACGTGGACTTGGCGTTGATTCAACTCTGCGTGTCACTTGTAAAAAGTGGTCCCATAGGAGGTACTCAGGGTTGCAAAACTTAAACAGAGTGGTAGACTTTTCTCGTCCAGCTTGTGTACTCGGAAGAGAAGATATGTCATTTGCTCCAGGAGGAAACATTAATGAGATTGCTGGAAGAGCGATTGAGGATGTGTATAAGTTTTGCATTAGGAAGTGGGGCAAATATGGAGATGGCTGCCAGAAGGGGACTTAGCAGAAAAACATGGAAGAAGAACTGAGGTCATTGAATTTTCTCGCAGAAATGAAATAGGACCGATTGAAAGGGCGTCACAAGCCGTGTCGCATCGTACATGGGGGAGAGGACGACGGTAAGTAAGCACGTCAGCATAAGTATGATATAAGTTATTTATTTCTCTCGTGTACAAGTTGAAAATAATCGGTTTCCATCAAGGAAACAAGATTTCAAAAATTAAAGCACTGAGAGTAAAATACAGTAAAACCAATCAGATAAAATAACTGAAGTTCGTACATCATTTCGAGACCTAAGCAATCCGATTTGTGTAAACAATCATTCAATTCTAGCCAACAGTAACAAATGTTTCAAACTGCGAATAAAGTTGCATTTTAAAACTTAGAAAGGTATGCAAAATTCTCACCCTACCACGCATAACAATCGCTTACATTTTGTTGATGTGAATACTAATGACTTTTTCATCAAACCCAATGTCTTTTAGGTAGGCTTTTAGGCATTTGGACACGTATCAAAGTGACCCTACAGTGATCGGTATCATCTCAAAGTTGTAATCTGGATACATTACTTGGATGTTAGAAACTAATGGTCTTTTGTTGGACAGCTGACCTTTGTAATCAAACATGTTTTATTTGTATTGTCCCAAACTAGTAAATATGACTTGTCATGTTAGTAGTATTTTGGTTTACGTTATCCGTAGCTTTTACCGATATTTTTAGTTGTCGGTCTTTGTAATGTATGTTTGATCTCTGATTCCTTTAAGAATGTACTTTGCCAATTTGTCATGTTGGAATGGTAAGCAGTATCTACCAGACATCAAAGGGCAGGAGCTTATAATGTGTGGAACATCCTTGACCACTGGTTTGCGTAATCTGCATATGTTTGTAATCGATGGCGTTTGACCTTGATCAGTTTGCCTTTTGTATTGCAGGTATTTGGTGGGAATTTCTTGGTCAATCGTTGCTTCAGGGTATCCAGCAAAATGTGAAGTCATGCTTCTGTTTTTAGTTCTAGAATGGCTTGGCTGTGAATCGATTCCTTCGTCTTTTGAAACAGTTCTTTCAAAGTAACCAAGCATTCTCTCTTTTTTGCATTTTTCTTTCTGTTTTGCTGTCAAAGCAGTGCTTACTTTCCTGCCTAACAGTTTTGGTTTTTCCAGGGTGTCGTTAGCAATTTCATACCTTCAAGGTGAAAGCCAAACGATGGATTCTTTTTCACACTCATAAACGTATTTTAGTAACTCATTGTGTTCATAGCTCAGTTTTTGGTGTTGGTAGATTGATACTATTTTCCTTTCGATAAGATTCTCAATACTTCTAACTAAGTTCTCTACCACCTTTTCTTCTACTGATATATAACTTATCGCCATCACAGTTGGAGTAAAATTTGTTTGTCATTGACAGAGTTTTCCTTGTCTCGATATCAATTTGTTTAATATTTTCAATTGATCATTCAAGTATCAATATCGATGGTGTAATGATAGGTACAGCAAAAATGTTGTGTGCTATCGCTTTGTTCTAGTCAAATAGTTCTTAAGTAAGCAAGTAAGCAAGTATGCAGGTATGCAATTAAGCAAGTAGGCAAGTGGGCAAGTGGGCAAGTGGGCAAGTGGGCAAGTAAGCAAGTACGCAAGAAATTCAATCCTTGCCAAACTGTAAAAGGTATTAAATGTCAAAAGCATCCCAAATATGAATTTATGATCACTATTTCGGCAAGGAAAATATAGCACAGTTCGTCTAAAGCAGTGAACCTTCTAGCCTCTTTTCCTCTACGTTACCATTGTAACAATGGTGTTGTTTTACCCTGACTGTATTTTTTCCTCTTAATAAATGAAGCACATATTAAACACCATCAACTGCATTTCAGTCCTCACTTTCAGAAAACTGTTAGAAAGCTGCTTTCAGAGTAACGCCAAAATATCGTATATTATGTCATTTTACACCGATCATCTCTCCCTTACTCCTCCCCCACCCTCTCTCTCTCTCTGATTTCATTAATGGTGCTTCATTATCACTAATACGTAAAGCATCATTTCATCTCATAAAAATCAGCTACAAAATTACTTCATACGACAAATATTTCAAAAACATTCTCACTAAACAATATTGTTGCACAAAATAATCACGTGCTCCCAAAACTTCAAAAATGACAAATTGTTAAAAGTATTTTTGTGTTAATGCAATGGTTGCACCTATTTGTTGTGGAAAGGCAATGTCAAGAGGACTTTCCACTGCAACAGTCTACTTGTAGGTATATTTCTCTTATGTGAATTTGAACCAGTTTGAACTCGCCTCATCTCAACTGGGCTTTTATTATATGGCAGCAAACACAATATACCCAGCTCAAAAACATATGCAGTGCTAAGTATTAGGTGCGATATTCAATCGATGCCTAAAAAACAAACTTACCGGCCCTTTCCTCTGGACTTTGACATCACGTTTGCACGACTTGATAAATGCTAAAGCTGTTAGAACTGTGTTGGCCACTGTCGTCTGATTAAAGTATTTTTGTTGTTTGTTTGAGTAAGAAATAAACAAGTTCGTATCTAAGCACGCCAGAACCTTTTCTTTCACTACGAGAAAACAAAAAAGAATTACCAGTACATTACAAATGAAGTACTTCAGATTCCTCAGTTACATGAATCAGTCATTCATTTTGTGATTAGTTCGAACCACCAAATCTTTTCTCAACGCGGGGGAAATTTTTCAAAATACCTGCACAAGTAGTAATTCTAAAAAACATGTTTAAATTTAGGAAATAGGACTTTTGTTTCTTTATCGAAACAATGGTTAACATAAAAATAATGCGAGAAGACTATTGTTCCAAAAATTACTCTTGAGAACTTCATAATCGACTCTTCCTACCGGCTTCACTGTCCACTAAATTTCAACTTTAGAAAAATCTCATGACAAGTTTTTAGTTATCTTAAAAAGGGCCCTAATTACAGAAATGATATTGGTTTTGCCCAACCAACCTCTAATTTTGACGAATCCTCAACATAAAAATGTTTAAATATATTATTTTATTTTATTTAAACAACTAGGCTTTACTGTAACACATTTGAATAAAGACGTTCACAAAATATATGAAATAATGCAAAACCTACTCACAAGAACATCCTGGCATGCTTTTTTTAGTCCAGATTCCGTTTGGCTGGCAATGTATATTGGTTCCATCAAAGTCAGGGTTAGAAAAGACGTAATTAAGCGGGCATTCCATATTGCAAGATATAATTGGTACAGCATGATGCAGTGATATTGTACATGTGGAGATTCCATGAGTTGGTTTGTAAGTGCATTTTCGTTTATCACATCCACAGCCTGAAAGTTACAAGGACAAAACAGAATATTGGTAGTGATGTTAACAGATATCAATATATTAATTTCTACTTGATATATCATGGTCCAATTCTCAATAACTATGGGCAATAAATGTCTTGTTATTATTGTTTGTAATGTCAAATCAATTAAAATGTGTGAAGAAAGGTTTGAAATAATACTGTCAATGAAAATAGTAAATTTCCAAACTAGGTGAGAAAACCCAAAACACATGAATATACCAACATGCAAACATATGTACATAATTCCATAACTACCGGCTTCATTAAAAATGTCATTTTATTGAAACCACCGAATTTGTTGATTTCAATCTCCGTAAAATTGGATGTTCAGTCGGTTAAAACTATCACTACCAATATGTTGCTAACCAGACTGAAGGTCCAAACCTCAGCAATTCTTTTATAGTAGAACACTAGTATCAATTTATTCTTCATTTGCATAATAGCTTACTTTCTTAAATAATAGAGTATACAATAATGCGTAATAGTTTATAACTGATGAAAATAACGTTGCATCATCTGAAGCTTTTCTCTGTAACAAACCTGAAGGCGTTTTTCAAACGACTTACTAAAACAACCATATTTCCCAGAGAATGAGTTCGTGGGCTCCTGCAGTTGTTGCACGGCCATTGTTTATCCTCTTTGGATGGAATGTGCTTAATGCCCACAACTCTTAAAGGACCCGATTCATCATAACCTAAATACAAAGTTTTATGTAACGTAAGAAAGTTGTGAAAAATAATATTATATATATATATTATATATATAATATTATATATATTATATATATATTATATATATATATTATATATATAATATTGTATATATATTATATTATATACAAGTCCAAGGCGTCATGGATGCATGCTCAAATAAGTAACCAATCGTGTCTCTACTTTAAATCAAGATACTGTAATATAAAATATATAACACATTTTATATATATCATATATATATATATATCCGTTAATAATCAACGTAAATAATAAATAATCAACGTAAATACGATTAGTTTTGATCATACACAAAAACTATTTTAATGTCATACCTCTCACAGAAACTTCAAATTGACAGGAAGCAATATTACCGGCCAAATCCGTTGCCGTCATAGTGACAAGATTATTTGTATTTGACAAAAAAGTCGATCCATTTCGAGGATTAAAGCTGATGCTCTTAATACCTATATTGTCGGTAGCATTCCCATTAGTCCAACTAATGCGTATCGGAATGTTACTTGCAATTTCAAAACTCTTCGGGCATAAAACTCTTGGTGCTTCCACATCTGACCCAAAAAATAAAAACAAAGGAAGTAAAAATTTTGTCAAGTGTTAATCTACACCAAATACCGAGGCTTATTATTTTTTAAATAGTTAAAAACTCTGTACGTTAATGCTTACAATGGGACTGAAATAGCCTTGACACATACTAACTTGATAAAAAGTACCGATTTCACAGGGCGCTTACAATAGTGTTTCGGCATTCAGAAACTCAGATATTTTGCTGCTGACTGTGTGTGTGTGTGTACGGGCTAGCCATTTGAAATTGCTAGACGTCTAAGTCGACTAGTGTCTTCCTAGCATACGCCAATACTGCTTTAGGTTGAGTGGCAAGCCACTCAAGTCTTCCTTGATGGTGACCAAACATCTGTTGTCGGATACAGTCCAGTGCTGGACATGAAATTAACCAGTGTTGAAGTGTGTGTGGATGTTGTTCACACTTCGGACAAGTCGGATCGGTGTCAGGATCCAGACGATGGAGATATGCGCGTAGGGCCGGATGGTGACCTGCTCGTAATCTAGCCAATAATACTTCATCTTTACGGGAATTGATTGCTCTCTCGTCGATGGATGGACGGTGCTGTTTGTAGATTTCTTTCGTCCTCTCGTGGGATATGTCAGGATCTTTGATGACATCGTTGATGACTTTCACGGCACTAGACATGGATATCGGCAGAACAGTATCAGGAGGCAGTCCGGTGGCTTCTTTAGCTGCTTTATCGGCGAGTTCGTTACCAGGAACGTTTGAGTGACCAGGGATCCATTGAAAAGTGACTTTTGCTGAGATTGAATTTAGCAGAAGTCTGATCTCGTCCACTTTTGGGTTCCTACCAGTGAGAGCTTCACACAAGGATTTGCTGTCTGTACAGATGAGGATGCTCTTATCGGCTGTTGTATTATTGGCGATCCACTGTAGGGCAGAGATAGTAGCTGCGTGTTCTTCCTCGAAGGAAGAACACGCTGCTGACTGTTTAGCGGGTGTGAAATTTTAAAAAATGTTTAGGTTACTATTATCTATTTTTCAGGTGTTTCGGTAAAGATGGTCACTATAACTGGAGCTCAGACGGTGCAACTGCACTAACCATTAAGCTACGGTTCCTCAAAACCAACTGAGCACTGCACATGAACTGGGTTCTTGATTTGCAAAAAAGAGTAGTTAAATTCAGTGTCCTTCCTGGATATTTTCTTAATTGGTAACTAGTTCAAATATTCATTTTTACAAACCCAACTTTTACAATTCCTGCCCTTTTTCTTCGGTATCCTAATTCCAGCATTTCGTTTTAAGAACTTATGTACTGAAGAGAAAAACGTTTAAAACCTAATAGCAGCGTAAAATTTATCATTAATACAACCCAGAAATTAGTTGAAGCAAAATCAACTGGTGCAGTAAATGCTACTGTGAATAGCAAGTGGCTGCGTCATAACATGCCGCAAGTGTACCCAAGCTAACTCTTGCTCTGTTGTTTCTTGATCATCACCAATGAAGAAATTCTTACAAATTTTTTTTACTCATATGTTTACACTTTCCCTTACATTAAGTTCCACTGATACCTTTATTATGGCAGTACAATTTTTTAAATTAACCAAAACAAAATAAACAACAAAAAATAGCAATAACAGCAAAAATAATTGCACTGAGTGAAGAACTGGTAAAACCTAGTTTGAAGCCTCTCAATTATTACCCCTGACAAAAAAAAAGGGTAGATAGTTCCTTACAGTCGAGTCAATGTCTGACCTAAAATGATACTATTCATTTTATACAAATCGCAATGAGCAAAAACCTTTTGGCTTGTCTGACCGAATTTCGCGTGACAATTATACAACCTTGATGTTAAAAATCATAACCTTCCCTGGTCCATCCCATTGAGTAGTCTACATAGCATTCCAATGGAATTGGGAAGTTAGTGACAAATACAACAAATGAAAAAAACTACGAACCCTTGACAACTATTCTGAGAATGCATGTGGAAGTCAGTCCAGAACTATCAGAGGCAGTATATGTTAAAGTCGTGATGCCATACGGAATGATACTCGGTGAGGTAATTGACGGTGACACTGTGATTTTAACTGGTTCACCACTATTGTCAGTTGCCAATGGTTCTTTCCACCTGTAGAAAACCTCTTCTTCAAATAACGGCAAATTGACTGTTTTTGTTCCACATTTATCCGTAAAAACTGGGGGCTCAATATCTAAACAGGAAAAAAGATGAGAGCTACTCTTTTAAAAAATAAAGAAATCCAACATTAAAAACTTAGTCCAGCTCAAGATGCCCCGACCTCGTAAAAAAATATGAATATCTATACATATATTATATATATACGTATTTATATTTATATACATTTATATAAATACTTATATTTTTTTAATATTTATATTTATATATCTATATATTCATACTTGCATACAAACTCTTTCTATATGAATTTTCTTGATCTCCTATTTTCAACTCTATGTTGAGTAAATAGGTCGATTCCGTGGCGTCCATCTGGTCAAGAATCGTTTTTCTGGTTAAGAACCTCGTATACCTTTGTGTCCTTGTTTAATATTTCGTATGAACGTCTGGTAATAATTTCAGTTAGGCAACTTAACTCCTTTCTCCCCATTCTTCACAACTACGTCTATCAGCACGTCGACAAAGGATAAAACACTAGCTAACTAAACGTCGAATCTGTTCGTCGTCAATCACTTTTCATCCTCCTTGATCCTCTCACAACTGACCCAAATAATTTCATTTTGATCCTTTTTGTGCAACAGTCAGACTTCTGTTTTCACTTGTTTCAAAAGACGTTCGTTTCCTTCTTTTCTTTTTTGACTCTTTCATTTTTATATAGGTATAGTGAAGACAGAGTACCTACACCTTTCATTTTACCAATACCAATACTTGACAAGCATCGATAATTAAAAATCGTATAGGCTCCAATAAATAGACACGTTGGTAGTAAACGAAGACCTACGCTACTTTTACCGTGTATATCTGATTAAGTAATTGCAAAAAAAATTCGATTTCCTTGAAAAAGTTGAAATCCACTATTAAGGTCTCTCCACTGCAAAAGAATATAAATGTAGTATATTAAAATGCTTAACGTAATTATGATATGCTATTGATCACCATGTCATGAACCTGACGACTTATGCTAGACTATGTTTCGAGCATCATTTCTGTCGCCATCAGAAATAAACTGTTGGAAAATTCTTGCATTGTACAACCATGTGCCGACATCAGTGGTAGTTGCAATAACTCCTCTTTAGTATTAAAGCCGATATCGTTAAAAGGGCATATTACTTACCTGATTTAAGGTACAATCCTGCAATTATTACTTTTGTTCCAACGGCCTAAGGGGCCACCATTGTTTTATTTTTTTCACCCAAAACTGTAGTCATTTTTCTAAAAATAGTGAAATACTTCACCTTTCGGTATTCCTGCACTTTTCATAACAATGATATAACTATCTTTGGAAACACAAAACATTTTAAATTGTTAGGTCCATGGCATACCAAACCATTTCAAAATTCCACGTGTTGCGCTGCTTTCACAAATAGGTATGTACATTCCATAATGCGAAATCGAAGATCGGAAAACATTTATATTTGTCACTGTTTCGGGTTCAAGTTGAATATTTAAAAAAAAATAGAAATCAAGTGTCTTCAATGAAACCTCTGCCTTGTCCAAATTATAAATTAAAAGAAATGTTGCAAAAGAATACAGTTTTTCTACAATGAGCAAATCTATACCAATACCTGTTGGCGAGTAATCAACTCTCTTATGCGTACAATCGTTAGAAAAATAGTATCCCTGACAGCAATGGGAAATCCAAACAAGATACATATATATTTTTCAAAGGTTTTTTACTCACCAACACATTTTGGTAAAACACCTGTCCATTTAGAGCCCAAACCAATAATGTAGATACATGTTCGCGTACTACTTCCTTTTAATTTATAACCCTTTTCTGTGCAACGATAGGTGACTGTCCCTCCCACGACGAGTTTTCCTGTACGCTCCCCATTGGCAATTTCCCCTGGGTCACTGCAAGCTGAAGCTAAATGAAAAATAGAACATTTTGTCAACTCAAGAGTGTTAGGTCACAGCAATGCCTGCCCTATACCTCCACAAAATTAATTCAAGCTGTGGAAATAATGATACTCATGAAAATGAATCAAGGTTTTTCCTGTGGCAAAAGAAAGAAAAGCCGATAAAATATTATAACTATTCTGATAACTACATTATCAATGAATGCTGTGTTCTGCGTTCACATTTTAAGTAATACATATTATTGTGTCAAGTAATTAAGAGTACCATTGGTACTGCTGAAAACAGGTAACCTCTTGAAGAATACTTGATCAGACCAGCGCTATAGACAAATCAGTCGATATCATATCAGTACAATTATGTCGTGTCACCTTCAGTAAACATAAACCAAACAAGATTTATTGATATCAACTGATCCTGGAAATATCACTTGCTGGTGTTAGCAAATGTAAGCGGAAAAAACATGCAGCATAGTAATGGGTATTTCACATAATGACCTGGAAGGGTCCTTTCGCTGCTTTACTTATAAAAAGGTGTCTAAATATCAAACAAAAACATCTTACGACACAGAAAAATTCATATTTTTTTCGGAAGTGCCGGACACCTCTTCGACAATAACTCTATGTTTGGTTCGTTGTATTGATTAAGCTGGAGCAGGATGTAATACAAATATTCTATGTAGAAAGGCAACTTTCGACTGCAAAAGGGTTGGTTGTTAAGTTGTAATGCAGATAATATCTCTATTGGCATCGAAATTTATTACTGCTGTTTCCTGGTCAAAGGCCGGTTGTTAACATTATAGGTTCATCCATTGTTGGCCAAAAACACTAATGATTCTTTATCCTGTTTCTTACTAAAATGGCTAAGTTTCAACAGAAGATCAGAAAATTAAAAATATTTATCATCTAGAGGCACTGTAGCACCAGCAATTCTTCAAGATTGCACCGGACGGAAACACGTGGAAATATCTTCACCTTTATTAGTATACGCTGGTAAACGTGTTCTTATTTTTGTATTCTGTTGCAATCCTGTTACAGTCTGAGTCCTGTGTCTGAACTCGTATCATAAAAGTCAAAACTACAACTTGTTTGGTCATTTTCAAAAATTCACGACTATAGTGTTTGGAGCAAACTTTATTTAGTGTAAACAACCCCTCATCTAATATCAAATGGGTCCTTTTCTTTATTTCCCTCTTTCTCTCTTTTCTCTTTCCTTTTCTCTCTGTCTCTCTGTCTCTCTCTCTCTTTCGCTCTCCCTGTCCCTGTCCCTGTCTCTCTCTTGCGTCTCCCTCTCCTCCTTTCTCCTTTCTCTCTGTCTCTGTCTCTCTGTCTCTCTGTCTGTCTGCCTCTGTCTCTGTCTGTCTGTCTGTCTCTCTCTCTCTCTCTCTCTCTCTCTCTCTCTCTCTTTATCTCTCTCTCTCTC
>RDPX01000071.1:1622469-1655403 GCA_003991215.1 Morbakka virulenta | reverse complement strand
CTCTCTCTCTTCCTCTCTCTCTCTCTCTCTCTCTCTCTCTCTCCTCTCTCTCTCTCTCTCTCTCTCTCTCTCTCTCTCTCTCTCTCTCTCTCTCTCTCTCTCTCTCTCTCTCTCTCTCTCTCTCTCTCTCTCTCTCTCTCTCTCTCTCTCTCTCTCTCTCTCTCTCTCTCTCCTTTAATACACGGAAGAAACAGATTTCTTACATGATGGATGTAACAAGCACTAATAAAAGCCTCTTGCTTTGATTTTTTCCATCAGTTTTTACAAAGATTTTTTACAAAACGGTGTAAATATTGAGTGGCTTGTAGTCTGTAAGGAGTAATAGTCTGTGTTTGCCTTAAAAAGTAGTAGAATGTACACGGTCAATTTAGTTTACCAACAACGTCTGAAAAGAACTAATAAAATAAAATTCAATTTTTTTAAAACTAAATATAAATTTTAAAAACATATATCCTACCAACACAGAGAGGTGGATCAGAATCCCATATTCCCTGAGCTGTGCATGTGACTTCGCGATTTCCAAGGAGGGTGAATCCAGTGTTGCAGCTGTATTCAGCCTTATCACCAAACAACGTTCCATTGACAAAAACTGTTCCATTTACGGGCAATTGTGGAGACAGACAGCTTCTTTCTACGAAATGAAAAGGAATGTACCTTACAACGGTATTCATCCATTACAAGAAAAGTAAAGATTGTAGCCTGGATGAGATGGAAAAGTACGAAATGCTAATAATGGAACAGACTGAACCTATGTCGCCTAATCTTTCATGTGTAACCACAGAAATCTTCCAAAACAAATGTACACATGTTGACTGTACTAACGGTGCAGAATATTCTGTGCTAATAAAGGCATTCGATAAATCACTATTTATACACCTCAAAAGTCTATCAGTTTGTACAGAAAGCCTTCAAGCTTCCAAGCCCAACAACCTCTGCAAATATACACTGTGAAGCAGGTTTTCATCAAAACAAACTTGGTTTACTGCTTTTATTTCCAGCTTTTATATTGCACAACCATTAAATAAGAAACTCCCTAATACGGGGTCATATAGCTGTAAATTAAAGCTCTACAGCAAGTGAAAATTGTCGGTATTCTTTGACTCCGTGAATGTATTATTCACTGCAGTTAAAGTAAAGGGTCTTGGGTATTCTGTATCGTTGACGAAGCTGGAATTTAGTTCGTATACGAAATGGTTGGTGGCTGGTTATTCATAATTGCTTCTACATTTCATAAAATACATTCCTCTCAAACAACACATCAGTCATCCTTAAAATCAGATGTCTACGAACCACATAAAGAATTCGTGGTTCTGTTAGCTGTTGACCTTCAGTGTTGTTTGGTACTGAACAGATACCGTTGCCTTTTTCGACATTCCAAAGGAATCACATTGGTCAACTCTATCCCATTTGCTAAATGACTTGCAAAAAAAGGTTACCGCTTTCAAAACAACGCAGCTAGATCGTTTGTAGTGTCCGTAAATTCAAGTCATTGTCTGGGTAAAAATACAAATATGGCTTTCGTGTCCAAAATGGGGCACATTGGTCGTAATGTACTCAATGACTAAATAATCTAAAGCAATACATTGAAAACATTATGCAAGAAGAATCTCCCTGAAGAGTTTATGGTCGTAATAATTTCATTTATGGCTTGATTTTTCTGACAATGTAGCCATGTGATATTATAGCATAATCAGGTAATTTATTCTGGAAAATAATACGCAAGTATTTGTGCCACAAAGTCGTGATATTGGGTTTATCATCATTATTATCATTATTAGTCATATTATTACCCTTTAGCTAAACACAGCTTCTGGCTGGATGTTGATACCAAAATCTAGCCATCAAGTAACTCCCAGCCACTTCATCGTCACATCCTGCACAGTGGACTGATGTTTTGGCTTTGTATATTAGCTTTCATGGCATTCTGAACACTTATCAAACCTCTTCCCCCTTCTCGTCTTTGAAAATAAGAGTCGATCAAAATCTGCGCGAGGGTGTAATGTCCTGTAAATCGTCAATAGCTTTCGCATTTTGGTATCCATTGTTCTTAATTTATCTACCGTCCATTAACTATTCCAGCTGTATACCTTATCACTAAAATGGCTCTACTGTTTATGGCTTGAATACTGTTTCCGCCATTCAGTTTTGCTTTCAAGATGTTGCGTTCTCTGTGAATGTATTCTTTTCTTATCATTTCTTTCATTTGTTCGTGGTTTACACCATCAGCTTCTAATATATCTAAGTATTTATACTCACCTTCCTTCTCTAATGACTTTATTCTTAGTCCATCGAAGAGACAGGTTCCTTCACTACTTGTAAACTTTCCTCTTTTCATTATCAATGGAGCACACTTTTCCACCCAAAATTCCATCCTTATATCTTTGCTAATGACTCTCACTGTATTGACTAAGTTATTAAGTTGCTTTTCATTTCCTTCCAAATAGCTTCAAGTCATCAATGAACAATAAATGATTTACTCTGCTTTTCCCTTCGCCAACATCATATCCCTCTTTCCCTTTTCTAAGGATTAATGTTCGAGGAATCAGTGCAACAACAAATAATAATGGAGAAAGACTGCCTCCTTGAAACATACCTCTCTGGATTTTTACATTCCCAAGCGACACCTCTCCAGCTGTTAGTCGGGTGCTCCAATGTTTCATACTGTTAGAAATTAAATTCTGGATATTTTTAGCTGCACCAAACATATCGAGACATTCAAGAATCCACGTGTGCGTAAGAAAGTCGAAAGTTTTCTTATAATCAATCCATGCCATTCTGAGTCATGCGAGCCTTCGTTTACAATTTCGAAGCACCATCCTATCTATTAGCAAATGATCCTTTGCCCCCCTGGATCTCTTCCTGCATCCTTTTTGTTCGTGGGGTAGCAGATTGCTGTCCTCAAGATATTGTTTCAACTGTCTGCTATCATACCCGTCAGTAACTTCCACATGGGAGGCAAACAGGTAATTGGTGTAAAGTTTGATGCCACTGTTCCTTTATTCGTATCTTTCATGATCAGTGTTGTTCTGCACGATGTCATCCATTTTGGCACTGAAATTCTTCCTTGTGCACAGTTATCTAGTTGATCCTTTATTCGGTCATGAAAGCTGCTAAAATTCTTCAACCAGTACCCTTGCACTCCATCAAGACGAGGTGCTCTTCAGTTTGGGAGTTTCTAAGTTGTATTACAAGCATTTCTGTGTTAATTGTCAACTCGATTTGCCTCTCAACTCCATTTAACTCTTTTTTTTCAGATCATTCAGTCATTTTACATCCCTATTATGATCTACTTCCTTTTCACAAATTCCTCTCCAAAAACTCTCAACCCTCTTTAGCTTCTGGTACACCTTCATTCCATCTTACCACGCCGTCAATTTTCTCGTACAACCTCTTTTGGTTTGACTGAAATAATCTCTTTTGAACAAACTGATGATGCCTTTCGTTGAATCTTTTAATCTTTACAGACCCTGCATTATTCGTTGTTTCAGCTCCTCTGCTACCACCGTAATGCCCCTTTTTGAGATAATGTACTTCTTCTCAAGCCTTGTTGCTTCTTGTTGATTTTTCAGTTTTCTTTGTTTGATCCTGTCAATTCTACTTAGGTCCTTTCTCAATGACGTTACTTGATCACATAATCTTTTCTTCCACAATAACTCTTTTTGCTTCTTTTCCCAGTTACTCTTGTACAACAACTGCAGCTGCTAGAATCCATCTATTTGTCTCAGTTATATCGTCTGTATGCATATATTGTAATGCGCTATTAACCTTCTTCACCTTCTCTCTTAGGCTGTTTCTGTTTACATTTTTCAAATTCATTGGCATTAACTCTTCGGTTCCATTGTATTTGCCCATCACATCCTGAAGTATTTTTCGCGACTCTTCGTCGATTTCCGCCAATTTTTCTAAGCTTCTTCTTTCATTCTGACTCTCAGATTGTAGGTTGTCACTCTCTCTAGGGAGAAAGTCTCTTTCTATTTCTCTTTTTTCTCTTTCTCTTTCAGACCTAACGCCATTACATCTAGATTTAATTTCTTCAACTTCTAACTCAGATAATCATTGATTTGTCTTGATAGCTCTCGCTTGATCTGCCAGTCTTTGTTCTGTAGCCTCAAATACACCAACATTCAACCATGTTTGTAGCATTCTTTTCTGTACCCCCTTTTCGTTGGGTCACTTTTGTAATAACAATGCATGACAAGCCTATTTACCTCTCTATTCCATGTTTGTCTGGCAGTAGCTTGATGACGATCGGATGCTGTCTGCTGTCCAACAGCATTCCTGCCGGGCACGACCCCTTCGCCATTTCTCGTTCCAGTACCGTTTGTGCTGTTATTTTCTTCTGTTTCTGAATTCATTTTAAGTTGATTTAAAGTGCAAAAAACACCAGGGTTTTTTTCGTGACACCATCACTACAGAGGTTGCCGACCAAAACCAAAGAGTCCTCCCTACACATAATCCCGCCGGATAACAACCCGGAGCTTCAAAGGTCTCGGGGTAGGCCTGACAGGTGCTACACCTTGCCTAAGGGTGACCTAGAGGTAGTTGTGGCAAAGGGAAACCTCATTCTCCCACGTCGAAAACCCAACAACCGGATGCAGTTTAATGTCAATGCCCAGGCATTTATTATTTATTACTAATATTATTACTATTGTTATTACGATTATTACTAATATTATTATCTTTATCATTAAAAATAACAACAACAACAGTTGCAAGTAAGGTCTGAGATTCATAATACACCTAAGAAAAGCTAAATAATATGTAACTGTACAGCAATTGTTTTCTACAAACTCGCACACAACTCAAAAGTTTGAAAGTAGCCACTCTGTTGGTTAAAAACTGTATAACAGTGGCTTTTCAAGGGTTTCTTTTTACTGATGATAATTACCAATAGTTTGGAAGAATAATGTAATGTCGAAGGCCAATCCACATTCAGAGGTACCGTTACAGTTACCATTATATCTGTTCCGGATAGAACTAACCAGGCCAAATATAACCACCAGGTATATCCTAACTGACAATGTAAAATATGGCCAAAGGACAATTACTTACTTTGACATATCAGGGAAGTTCCGGACCAATATGGACTTGTCCCATTACCTGTACAAGTACGTTGATAATCACCACTCCTACGGAGGTATCCGTTAGTTTTACATTTGTACATAGCAACTGACCCTACCACTGTTTTTGAATAGTCAACAGTAACTGAAGAACCTGCGTCTGGTACACCGCAATCTATGACTGAAAAAGAGGGTGGGAAATTGTGGTTTAAAAAGGTAAAAGATCTTTACGGCAGATTCAAGCTACTGGAAAATTTATGCCGGTATTACGTTTTGAAAAAACCAACTGATCTACAGCCAGAATTGCTAACTCGAGCAAGGTCATTTAATTGATTGATTTCATTTTGATATTTAACAAAAACGCTCAGTTGGATAAACGTACTATTACAATTCATTTCATACCACGATACGGAAGGTTTTGCAGGCAACATACAAAATGAACAAGGGGCTTTGTAGAAAACATACAAAATGAACAAGAACAAGGTAGGAGGTAAGTTCTCGGGAAAATGGGATATTGCAACTCCTTACAACGAGAAATGTCTCAGCATACCTCTTTTAACTGTTTCAATTAATCAATGTACAACTGATATAACTTCCAACGAGCATTCCAATACAAAATTGTAATTTCGAAGTTTCTAATCAAACTGACTTAAGTTCTTGCATTTCATGAGCATGATTATCTTCCTCACCACCAAAAGGTTGTCCTAAACAGTACGTCCATCAGTTATAGTTAATACATACACCAAACAAAAACTTAGGCACCTAAACGTCCGTTTTACTTTTCTGGAAAAAAACCAATGCGATTTTTATTTTTTCTATCTGCATATATAAGCGTGTGTATATCGCAGTTTAAGCTAACCAAGAGCACACGGCCTGACGGACGAGATGAATTTTATTCCGGAAAGAGGGCTTTTACACTTTCATCATCTGATCTGTGAAGATATAGCAATCCTTGTGTATCGGTATGTATGTATATATATATATATATATATATATATATATACATATATATATATATGCATATGTACTTATCTGTATTCATGTAGGTTTTTGTACATGTGAATGTCTATATATGTTATGTCTGTCAGACTGGTATATGCACTTTCATTTGCTTCTGTATATAGAGTATCCAGTATTTCACTGGATTGCATTGGACTGGATTGTGTAGGCCTGCATTAGATTGTATTTGATTGCATTGGATTGCATCACGACCATAAAATTCTCTCATCAAATAAAAAAAGATAGAACACGATTAAAAATGGATAACGGTAAGGAAATAACGGGTAACTGCGTGTGTACGATGTAATAACTTGTACTCGTTACCAGGGCATGTTGTAAATGGGGCATCCCACATGCCGTCTGCCTTGCATTTAAATACTTTCATGAAATCTGACTGTCTGCAAAGTAGCAAGATGCCATTTGGATGTCTATAGCTGCTGCCAACAAATATTCCGTCTGGAATTCTGGGTGGTTTTGGGCATTGTACACCTACGTAAATAAAATAAAGTGTATTGTACACGACAATTAAAAAAATCAATACGGCAATGATAAAGCTACAGCTAAAAGAACCCTGTCATGTTCCGAATTTAAGGTGTAAATTACGTCCTCCAATCGACAATCAGATTCTTATGCAGTACACTCGTACACTGCCATCTCATTTTCAGAGTCCGCATATGAAGTATCTTAGTTGTTCAGCACACATTTTTAAGACCCTCCCCCTCCGCCCCAGCCGCTTCTGTGGCTCTTGCTCACCCATTTTGTAAAGCGTGCTATTAAAAATGAAAACCTCAAGGAAGTTAAACGTTAGTCAACATGCACATAAAATAGAACCTTTCAACGCTTTTCAAACATCTTCGGTAAATAAAAACTACATGTTACTTGCAAGTTTTTTCTACCCATTTAATTTTACTTGGATTCTCCTTATGCCCAAGGTTCCAAGATATCAAATTCTGAATTGATTTGAAACTGCTTATGTAAAGAATCAACTTCGTTTGCTTTAAATAACAAGGGTAAATGTGCGTGACTGTCTGTGTCCGTGTCCCTTATCAGGTCACAACAAGCTTCTGTGCAGGTTTTGTGAACATACGGTACAAGAGCATTTACCTACCGAGAATGAAGTCGTACCTTTAGCACCAATACCTGTGGTTATTCGTGAGAATATTTGGCCATAGAGTCAAGATTTCGGTATTATCAATAATGCAGAACCATCGAAATAAAAGGCCCCGTAATATTCACAAATGAGAATGGGCAGGGCCCAGGCTGGAAAAAAATAACAATGCGCATTGGTCAAGAAGACGTCTGATAGTCTAAATTCCATATTACATTTTAACTCAAGGTGCCCCGGAGAGTTCCAAATTTCTGGTCAAATTTATGGACTGCAGTAGATTTGCATGAGCCGAAATGAGTTTAATGTTGGGGAAGATGGAATGCAAGGGGGCGAAATGAGTTAGGTAGTCGGGTACATGGGTACATGAACAGACGAGTAGATGGGTAGATGGATGGAAGAGTAGATGGGTAGATGGGTAGATGGGTGGATGGGTAGATGGGTAGATGGGTGGATGGGTAGATGGGTGGATGGGTGGATGGGCATATGGGTAGATGGGTAGATGGGTAGATGGGTAGGTGGGTAGGTGGGTAGATGGGTAGGTGGGTAGATGGGTAGGTGAGTAGATGGGTAGGTGGGTCGATGGGTAGGTGGGTAGATGGGTAGGTGGGTAGATGGGTAGGTGGGTAGATGGGTATGACCGAGCTGAGATTGGGCCGAGTTGAGTTTAGAAACCATAAAGAACCATAATATGATCAATTTGTTGTGGTCTACACAAAGTCGCACAAAAAAAGAAAAACAATGTTCACGTTTGCCTTCTGGTTCGACAGGCGCCTTTATATTCAAAATTATATTATTTTTAACCTTCAGCCACCAAATACCTTAGATAAAAACACTGTCATTTTCCACTAGGGCTGTGCGAATCCCTGGCTAAATTTGTTAAGAAAACTAGACGCACAATAAAAAATGCACACTTTGGCTTTTGGTACTGGTCAAACCCAAACAACTAGTATCAAAGAGTCCTAAAGAAAAAAGCTGACCTTGAGCCGTCACAAACTTTTCTTAGCTAATCATGCAATAGCGGATGGTAACCCCGATGGCATTAAACGAAACGTCATTACATAGGGTACTGAAAAACAAATGATCAGGAACTATTTAACTGCATGACCGAGGTAAAAATACAAAGTTGAATTCATAAAAAGATATTGTTTTTTTTAGCAATTACATTTTCAAATACACGGCAGCTTTCCTGCTCTTTCTGCCCTCTATCAGAGTATATATTCCTACATTTATTCAGACTTCAAAAATCTTGTAATTCACATTCACAAAAAACCTCTTGTGTTTTCTGGTGCTGAAATATCTTTTCTATGTGTGCAATCCAGAACTCTGAGGTTACCCTTTAACAACAATATAAAGCTCTGAACTTCTAACCATTTTTTTGAATGGCGTCTAGACTTATTCCATTCAATAATCAAGTAATTGTGTAATTATGCAATGACACTTACAAATGTACAACGTAATAGGAAACACCTTTTTCAAACATTGATATTTTTTACTATTTACCACACCTTCATTATAAGGCATCCTTCTGTAAGGACATATAGTGTGATGGTCCCTTTCTAGCTAAATAACTCAACAGGAATATACAGGAAATGAGAAAAGCAGTTTCCTAAAAAAGGAACTTATTTGCAAGCATTGTTATTAAAAGACATCCTTCTAAACCAGGGGGCGGCAACCTTTTTGAAGTAAGCGCGGCACAGATACGTGGTCTCTCCGTGGTGGGTTATCATGTAAAAGGTATTACAATACATCGTCTCCATCTCAGTTTGCTCTGTGTCCAAAGGGTTACTTTGGTCTGGTAGGTCACAAAAACAAGGAAAAAAGAAAACATAATTTTCAAATTAAGTTATTTCTTTTATTCAAGAAGAATAAACAGGTAAAAGCTTTGTTACAAAGAAATTACAGTTCAAAATGGTAAATTCTTGAAAAATAAATAAGTAACTTTTCCAATGATCGCTTTATCTTCAAACGAACAACTGTATCTTTATTCTGTACTAATAAGATTACAGGTGTCCAGGTGTAAAGTTGGCGAGACGGGAAAAAATGGCCCAGGGGCTGTGTTTTCCGAAGAATGTTACAAAGTAAAGACAAAAAAATGGACCAGTGAATGGTGTGATGGTATTAGCCACAGTGCACCCTCGTTGTTCAATTTACAAAATTGTTCCAACAAAGGTTACAGTAACCCTTTACATGTCCGTAAATGTCTTTGAAAGGACACTGGCCTGTATTTCTCTATATGCGTGTTCTTTGTTTAAGTAATAGAAACAACTTTGTAATGAAAAACCAAAAAGTAACGACTTAATATGACTCACCAATGCAAGAATGCCCATCCACGTAGCTTCCTAGAACGGACTCCTTTGTTTTATTGTAGACATAATAGCCTTTTGGGCAGCTACATTTGTATGCACCAGGAAGATTGGTACAGTTGTGACTGCATCCACCTTTGTTGTTTGCACATTCATCAATATCTAATACAAAATTTTCAAATTTTCCTCTTTAACACTTGCATTACCAGAAAATATAAGGAAAATAAAGGCAAACAAGAAGGAATTTACTCACAACTTGCCCGTTAAAAAACATTTTTATCTTATATGTTTTCATTATGAATGTATTGCAACCATTACCCGAGTTTCTTGTCTTGCGCTTAAGGTGATTCAAAGCATAATTTTGCTTTATATAGCACTGATTTTATCCACGATACGCAAAAGAAAAGACGCAGTTTTACGCTAATATCTATTGCAGATATTCCTTTTTTTCTCTTTTATTCTGTAAATACACGTCTCTTAAAATCCTAATTGTTCTCCTTCTACACCTACTTAGATGAAACCCCTCGAGGTGCGCGAGTCTAACTACTGGTATGTTTATCATCCTCTTGAGGCTTGATAAATTTGTACACATCTTTGACTTTAAAGACCTTTTCAATTTCCCCCTCTGCTTCTTCCAAACCTCAACGAAAAATTAAACGAGCTCTTTATATTAAACAAAAACGATCCTCTCTCTCAACAAAAATTCTTTTATATTAACTTAGGAGTTTACTGTGGACACAGTCCAGTTGGCAACAGGTAAATGATCATAATTATTTACCTATTGCCATCCAATTACACTACCTAACTCCAGGCTTTTGCTTACACCTTTCTTTTATTTGCAAAGATTTTGTATCTAATTAAAATCTGCTTCTTACAGTTTTCACTAAGCCCTTTATCACATCATCATCATCATCATCATTATATACATCATCATCATCCCCATCCCCATCCCCATCACCATCATCATCATCATCATAATCATCATCATAATTATCATCATTAGCATCATCATTATCATCAGCAGCAGCAGCAGCATCATCATATCATTGTCACATCGTATTAATATTATCATAATCATATTATGGGCAGAAGAGATCATGCGGCTTAAAGCGCCTGAATTTGGGTCAGGTTCAAGCAGATTAAACCTTTCACTTGCCCAAAAGTGAAATTAGGCCAACACACAAGCCACCGTGCGCCAAAGCTCAAGTAACGACAATGCTGTGCACCTTTATACAAAGGACTGCGAGGCCTCTCATAAACAATGAAACTGCAGCAAGTTTGTAACACCCCGAAAAGAATTTCGGTTCCATGTAACGTAGATTATGCTAGGTACTGCAAACTGTCACACATGGTCCAGCATCGGGTACAAAGACGACTCTCGTGTTACTGTAGCACTGAATTTTACCAATACCAAAAGGCGGTTTAAAACAAATCAATCGAAATAGTTTTACTCTGGTAAAGAATTGAATAGTGTTTGTTTACATTATTTAAAGCTTCTCTTAAAATTTTAAAGTAAAATTTATCAATTCTTTGCAAAGTTGCAAGAAAACTACTTCATCTCTGATACTTCTGGGTCTTACAACTTTGTCACTGTATTCGTCTTAAGCCTGTAGTGTCTTAAGGAATGAATAAATAATTGCAAGAACTTTTGGATACTAAAGAATAGTAAGCTCCGGATAAATATAATGTATTTCTCTATTCAGCCTAAAGGCCGTTTTGATCTTCGTTTTGATCTTTCTTCAAGAAACTCTTAGTGCACGTAAACATAAAATACGAATCGAACAGGTTTTAAAAAAACACCTAAAAGATACCAACTTCACTCTTACCTAAGCATGTAACATTGTCAGACTGTAAAGTCCAACCACTTTTACAAGAGCATTTAAACGATCCAATAGTATTAGTGCAGACAGCACCATCTCCTTTACAAACTGATTTTGTACATTCATCTTCATCTAAAAATATGCAAAAAAATTATTACAAAAGCTCTAACCTTACATCTTACCCAACTACCACATACATAAATATCATCTCTTACTTCTAAAGGAAATACATATATATATACATACATACATACATACATACATACATACATACATACATACATACATACATACATACATACACACACACACACTTATACACACATTTTCAGACACACACCCACAGACATATATATATATATATATATATATATAGTGTGTGTCTGTGCGTGCTTGTGTTCCCTAATAAAGTGAGGGTAAAAAACTAAGTAAATAATTACGCAGACATTTATTTACAAAATATTAAGACTTCCAGTAATTAATGAAGGGCAAAAGAAATGAGATTAATTTAAATCGCGAAAAGCCTTTTCAAATTTACTACCGAAATGTCGCAAACAAAGAGCCTTGTCAAATCAGTTTCCAGTGTTGTTGTGTACCCCGTCTTTCCCCGTTTTTTTTCAAGAAAACAATGGGAATAATGAAGTGGTTAAACAAAAGAAGTCTTAAATATTTCACATTTTAAGGGGGAAATTGGCTGGGAGTACTGAAGGTAGCTGATAAAGTCTAAAGGTAGTTAAGTAAAATGGAAATGTTTGGCAAAGTGTCCAATTCGTCTCTTTTCAAAAATTCCAACAGCTGTATTTAGCCTATTTCGGGCTTGCTAAGGTACACATTTATAATCCTATTTATTCCCGTCCGAATTTGGGCAACAACTTTGTTACAAACAGACTCTAATATCAGTCACTTCGCAAACTATTCTGAACAGTTTTCATAGAGCGTCTGGCGGTTTTACTGTAAATCAGATCTTCAACACCACATCTTCCATTGTCACCAATACCTAATAAAGGAGACAGGATTGCATTATGTCTTCACGATTATTTAACCTTAAAATGAGATAAACCCAAATCTGGCATAGTCAACAAAGTCGGCCGTTGGAATTCCGTGTTACAACTTTCCAATGAATTAAAACGGATCATTTTGATTCACCCTGGTCCAGAAAAATCCAAATTACGACGAGATGTAACTTGGTATATACTCCCAAAAATTCCATAACAGCTATTTTCGGTTAACCGGTTTTTATCCACAGGCCAAAGTCAAAATTCTTTAAGATCGCTCCCCTGCCCATGGGGCAGGGAAGCGATCTTAAAAAATTTTACATACGACTGGGTTTATGTTGTCACCAAGCATCTTTTTGTATATGATAAACGGGGTGATAGTTTTTTGGCAATCTGCCTGTTTCATTTGGTGGTTCAGTCCATTCCTTTATTCACAAAATTATTCTTTATAGCAAGTAAGTTTCGATTGCAATACTTGCACTGTTGGAGTGTATTTTCACATTCTTGAATAACCAAAAATGCTTTTTAACCTAGCAGAACCAAAATCTTGATTACAGCCAACCTCAGTAGTTACAAGAACCAAGGATAAGACACCGCTTACCGATACTTGTTACATCGCTGTTTGAGAAAAATATCACGTCCAGAAGACTGGAGAAACATGAGGTATATTGTTACCTAAGATGATATCTTTAACGAAATTAGTCAGTGAGTACTGTAACTCACATTGGAAAGTTTTCCAGTTTTAGGAGATGAAATTCCCATGACTTTTCAAATCACATGTTATTCCGTGCCGTATGTTTTGTTTATTCAACAGTCCTAATGCAGTACAAAAACTTACAAGTTATACAAAAACACCAAATCCTCGATTAACTCAGGCGATAAAATTGTCTTACCATCACATTTTGGAACAGAGGTGTTTAGTTTTCCGGTCGTAAGGCACTTCAGTGTTTTTGATCCATTAATGATGAACCCTTTGTCACACAAAAATGAAATTGTCTTGTCAAACATAATTCGTTCGACCGCTGCAGGATGAATTTTTCCAAAATTCGGTGATGAAGGTCTTTGGCAGGTAATTGCTATACAAAACCAAAAAAATAAAGAAAAACAAAATTTTAATGTAACTTAAATTGCAGAAAACCAGCGATCTCAAAATATGGGTCTTTAACGTTGCCACCAGTAAATCAAATGTCCAAGATACAACAACGCAAAGCAAAAAAGAACATAAACAAGTTAAATACCCACGTAGCTGGATTCGTAACGGCACTGGGGAAAAAACACTTTTTTGCCCAGTCACACCTAGTAACAATAGTTGCTTAGCTATTACAATAAGAGACCAGGTAGATAGATAGATAGATAGATAGATAGATAGATAGATAGATTAAATGATTGATAAATAGATTGATTTATTGATTGATAATTAGATTGATTGATTGATACATTGATTGATTGATTGATAAATAGATTGATTGATTGATTGATTGACAAATAGATTGATTGTTTTCATTTCTTCCTTTTCCTGAAAAAATTTTTTAAAAGAGTGAAATGGTAAAAAATTACTTTAGAACACAAATATCAACCTTATCTAAGCTTTTGAACAGTCTAACTTTCTAAAAATGCTGAAATAAACTCATAATAATCATGGGGAAAATGTTTTCTGTTTACGACTGGTCTTCTGTGTCCAAAAAAACACCTACAATGAGCACACGTCCTAGAAAACCAAACCAAGGGTTTAAAAATCCCGTTCGGAACAGAAAATATAAAGTGACCTAAGAAAACCCGTTTTCTCTGTGTTGGAAGGCATGCATGTCATACTCCAGAGATGACTATGAAATCATGATTGCTCTTCGTTGCATGATTCAAATGCATATTGTTAAATTTTAACGCAGAATTTTTAAATAAAATTGATAAAGTGAAATACTAACCTTACTTTAATTCTTGCATCTTCCAGCTTCAAAAACACGTATTTCGCTACATAACCTCGTCGTCCTACCCTTTATCAGTAAGTGTGGGTATTATCGAGAGCAAACAAGTTGTTTTTTATAAACTTGACAAAGAATACACAAACCAATTCTACTTTTAGGGGTTTACTTCTGTCCCTAAAGTTAAGTGTGGAGAACGAAAAAAATATTTTCCTCCTCTTACGTCATTTCAAAAAATAATAACTCTTACCTTTGCAATGTGGCTTTCTTGCGGTCCAGTTTCCATCTTCCTTACAAAATATTTTTACATTTCCAATCAACTCGAATCCACGATTGCAAGTAAATGTAACTTCCGAATTTACCTTTGAAATACTTCCTTTTCTTGTCCCATTCATTGGAATACCAGGGTCACCACATCCAACCTCTGCAATGGAGATAGGAAAAGTTTAACATTTCAAGCATAATCATGCCAAGCATAATTATCCCATTTTCTTGATATATAGAAAGGGCTAAAATAAAGCATATCCACAGCAGTATAGATCAGACAACATCAACATAAAAAATGATGCAGCAAAAACGGTTAAAAAGATATTAAATGATAAAACAAACTGTTTTGCGCATGCATAATCTCCACAGTCTGATGTAGAACCCTTGTAATATACACTGGGGTCAACCTACCAAACTTTAATAAAAGATGGAACACCTTATGTCAAAACATCCAATGTTCGTTCCAAAAATAGGATCCCTTGGTCATCCAAAGTCTTCCAAGTTTCAATCGGTATGAGCTCATAACAGCATAACTTGATGGCTTTTACTCTTTCAAGCCGTTTTCAGATTTTCTTTTACGTTATTTATTGCCAACAATTCCCTCTACTAGGAAATGTTTTGGAGATTTCTCCTTGGATAATTGGTACTAAGTAATTCAGAGTATTCTTACTACCTCGATGCTATCTTCCGTCCTTCTGTCAATGTGTTGCCTCGACTATCATATATGTGTATGTTATCTGTATATGTATCATATATGTGTATGCTATCTTTTTTATTGGCATTCCCCTTTTATTGCTTCAAGATTGTAACGTGCATGGTAGGATGTTAAGAAATAGAGTAATGTCAATAAAAAACATGTTCTTAAGCAATTTGGTTGACAATTATGGCTTTCCTAACCAGTATCATGGATGCTTTCGGGTTTTCAGATATGAAAATAATAATTAAAGAAGCAAGATAATTAATGATTTATAAAATTAAATGAAAAACACTCACCGATACATTTTGGTGGAACTCCTGACCACTGTTCATTATCTTGGCATCTCCTTATTTTAGTGCCATTCAATCTGTAGGCACCAAAGCAGTAGTATGTTACTGTCTGGTTGTATGAAAGAGATCCTGAAAGCTTGAAACTACCGTGTTTTATGGATTCTGGCCGTGGGCAAACAATTTCTAGTGATAACAGAAGCAGAAAATTCCTGTCATGTCAGATGTAAAAATAACTATTCATTAACGACTCCAAAATTTCCTGTCAGTAAATCTAGGAATCCAATTAAAATTATCGTCTACAGAACTATCGAAGCATCAAACAACGTGCTCAAATAGCATTAAGAAAAACAAATGATACGACGAATCGTACATGGCAACATAGTTACGCCAGGGGCAAAAAAATTCCCAAAAAGTAGCATAATACTGGTTTTTCACAAGGACAGTTAGTTGTACCTATTAATTTACGAATTTATGAGGCAGTAATCTTAATCCAAAAGCACCGACATAAAGCTTTATGAATGGCTCTCAGGATGCTCATACAACACTGGAGCCGTTGTATTGGGGAACCTTTACTTTCCTGTAACACATATTCTCGTAGTTCCTTATGCCTGTTATCTGATGTCGGGACTAGAAAAGACTGTATGTTCACATCGAATGCTAAGTAGACTAGCTAAAGGCAAGCACAATACCCTTACCAATGGTAACGCATTATAATTTCATCCTGAACCGAATTGCCCAGACGTCTTAATCAAATTGCTCTCTTAAATTCCTTCACATCTGAAGCAGTTCCAGCAGGCCTGATCATGAATGACGTTACTCAAAGATTAACTGGAATCCGTTGGTAATTTAGGCTTAGGCCCTGCATTGTGTAAAGTTCAATCTTGTTTGACTGCTAATCTATAGGGTATGCTGCTCTAGTCTGGCTTTACAGTTCACACAGTAAATCAAATATATCAGTAAGCACGTTGTCTTAACTCTCGAGACCTAAAGTCCAACATCATACTCTAAAAAACGTCTTAAGACTAGCTCTTTTGTGAAGTTAATATAAAACCAAACACCCCTAGACAATTGAATCCAACCACCACTAAAACACATGTCTCGCTCTCAACGTAAATTGCAACACTCATTCTTCAGTGGTCTTGTTAAGAAACTTCTTTTGCGACAAAGCAGTTGTATAAAACTTGAAAAATGTCACCGTATGAAGCATGGGTAACTTTGCTTCCATACTGTGGAATTGAGCTGAAAACATTACCATTTTCCCGTCCATATTCACCAAGCTCCTTGTTATCAGTTTAACAAAAAATTTACGAGCCAGACGTACCATATGTTCCTGCTGGGTAGATGCATTCTCTCATTAATGGCGAAAGGCGAAAGGCGAAGGGCGAAAGGGGAAAGGGGAAAGGGGAAAGGGGAAAGGGGAAAGGGAAAGGCAAATGGCAAATGGCAAATGGCAAAAGGCAAAAGGCAAAAGGCTAAAGGAAAAAGGAAAAAGGAAAAATGGACCCTGCTCAAAGATAAACACGAAAAAGTCGTTAAGGACCTGGAACTAATAAATTGATCTGCATAGATCCTACTCAAGAAGATATAAGATAATATTCCTAGTGCAGAAATACTCGTCTATATGAATTATTACAAACCAAAACAAAGATGAATGAGCACGTACCAATTAAACCCAAAACTTCATTCTACGTTTTGGCTAAATGCAAGAAAAGTAGTCTAGCAGTCGTACCGATTAAGAACTCTACAAAAAACCGGCTGAAATATATGCTGAAAGGAAATCCTATTTGATTTCCATCTCTATGCAAATTCTGTGTTGCATAATGTATTTAGTGAGGACTAAAAAATTAAAATCCCAAACCTTCGCATGTCGGGGCTGATCCTTCCCATTTTCCTCCAAAACTGCACACTTTGGTATAACTATTTGTGGGTTTGTATCCTGTCAGGCACTTTATATTAACTTCAACACCATAATGTCTTTTACTTGTACTCAAAAACCCAAACTTTGGAGGTATAAGCTCTGGGCAATCTGTAAAAAAAATGTGGAAATATTTATTACTGTGAAATTGAAAACTATATTAACATGTTCACTTGGTACAAAAAATTATACTACTGGAAAAAATTGCTTGTAAAGTTTTTAAAGTTCATTCTACATGCACGTGGGATAAAAGCCTAAATTGTGCTGACAGATTAACCCACTGCCACCTTCTCTAACGTTATAATAAAGTCAAAGTTAACAAATAACTATATCAATCTTGAAACAAGAACAAGAACTCTGAAATATTATGTGTGAAGTACCCTAGCTTATGGAATAGAGACAGGAACTGTTATAACAACATTTGGGAAACGTCCGAGATGTGGTCATACAGAAAAATACTAAAATTGCTATGGCCAGAGAAAATAAGAATTGAGGAAGTTCTTCAAAGCATAATAAAAAAAAAAAAACAACAAAATCTTGAGGAAAACGAAACTAAAGCATCTTACGCATTTGACACAGCAAAATAACTGTTACAGAACAATGTTAGGAGGCCAAATAGATGGGGGAGTGGACTGTTATGCAATATGAATAAGCAACAAGAATATCAATGTACTGAGACAAGTAGAAGGCTACTGTCATCCAACGTCAAAAGATAAAAATACAAAGGCTTAAAAACAGACATTTTAAAGGCTTTTTTTTTAGAAATTTTTCATATTATTTTGGGAAAATCTAATTTAATTCTTGTTGCTGTTTTTAGTGTGTCAAGTAGGCGACCCAAATATCTGATATCGATTGGACCTAACATTATTTATCTTTCCTTTCGATGCACTTTTGGTTTTGCTCTTAATCTGGCAATCAAGCATCCAATTGAAGGTTTTGTGTACAGTACCGCAGTGTGGCTCTGGTGCTAGTTTTGCATAAAAACACAGCTGTCCGTCAGGAACCTAATCAAAGTGATCAACTTCGTCATGGTCAAAACAATAAGATGAGTGAAAACTTTCCGACACCAAATGACTATTGTGACTAATATTAGTTAAAAACATATATTGTATGGTGAAAACGGGTGAAAATAAGTTAACAAAAAAAGGCAGTTAAAGACGATATTGTATGGAAGATCTGTTACTGTTTACATCCGATTCTGTTTCTTAAGAACCAGCAGCAGAATTAGCATCCCAAACAACTGAAACCACATCCCATGCAAAAATAGTAATATTGTTTCTCCTGTATTTCCGAAAATATTAACTACCTTGTAAACAAAGTGGGGATTCAGTAAAAAAGTAAGGAATCAGTAAACGTGAATTTACTGTTATCTTGCTTGGTATTGTGTACACACAACTTTGCACTGGATCGATTCACGTTAACTGCAAGCTTAAGTAATGCCCTCTTTGTTCATAAAAAATGGTTTGCCTTAACTAGTTTATTTTACTTCTTAAACCCGAGTTTCAGAAAGATCTTAAGAACTATACCACAATTACATGGAAAGGTCAATGAGCGTGCTGGTATACATAATTGTCTTAAAAATGTGCTACCAAATACACTGAAATATTCTGACAATTTTCAGTTTTTATTCTACCTTACAACTTCAATAAAATGTGTGCTCAACTTACCACCTGAATAGCTACAGTTAAAACCCTTTTTTACGTATGATACATCACTGATAAATTTAATTTTCAAACTATGACTGTAAGTTGGAACAATTATGGGAGCAGCGCCTGATTTACTTCTCGTTCCATCCAATACGTAAACTTTTGTGTTTGTAAGTCCGTTCCGTATGACAACGGGGTCATAATTTTTTTCCGTATCAAAAAAGTGGCAAATAATGCTAAGATTCTGGCCCCTTGGTTCCTGGAGTGACCATGAACAGGTGGTATATGTTGGGTACAACTTGTACCCAAATCCAGGACTTTGAAACAAATTAAATCCAACATTAAGGTTACCAACACATCCTAAAAGAGAAAATTTCAAAATAGTTAAATAATAGATAAAACAGTACTCAATTCAATAAAATAAGAATGTAAAATAATGAGATAAGAAGCTGTGATCTTTAGCTGATTTTTAGAGAGAGAAGCTTCATAATACATGTCAAACCAGTGAAAACATTTGACTTTCCTTATTAAACAAATACCTTCTACAAAGTAAAACAATATTTACTACAAAAAGTAAAACACTTCTACATAGGCCGCAAAGTACCATGTAGTGGGGTGAGATTAAATGGAATTACTTGCACACATAGTCGATTGTAAGCCGTGTGTGATATGGCTCTGTATGTACTACTAAGCAAAAAACAGTGCTGAACAAAAATATTAGAAAGCATTAAAAATATTTTAAAACATAGAAATAGTTAGGCCATAAAACTTGAAAGCTTGACTGCTTTGCACGAGGAAAAATCTTTTAGGATTTTTTCTTTTTGATATACAAAACCCCTTGGAATTTGGAAATATATAAAAGTGATGCTTAATTTCAGTATCTAATACCTGGTCAAAAATAAATTTGAAAAATAATGAAAAGGAAAAAAAATAATACCCCAGCCTGAATTCGTTGAAGCAACATAGTAGAACACCTCCATGGCCCCAAGAGTCTGCTGGAGAAAACGTTTCTAAACTTCACTAGTTTTCCAGAAAAAATTAAAGGTCATTATGTCTAAAAAAGAGTTACCAAATTAAGCGAACAAGATCCGAATTTAAAACAACAAGTTAATATTAGTAAAAATATTTTCTAAGTACTTGTACTAAGTACTTGTACTAAGTACTTGTACTAAGTACTTGTACTAAGTACCTTTCTCTCCTATTTCCAATGAAAACTTCATCCACCCTGAATTTCGCAGTAAACATGCGGTGTACCATAAATACCCACTTACTTGATATATAAAAAATACCCAAATGCTTGATATTTAGATCTTCCAATAAATTGTGAAAGGTCAAGAAAAATTAAATGTCCTGTGCCAACACGTGCTAGCGTGTGAAACGGACGTTGAACCGAATGATGATGATGATGATGATGATGATGATGATGATGATGATGATGATGATGATGATGATGATGACGACGATGATGATGACGACGATGATGATGATGCCAATAACATATAATAAATTAAGTTCTCCACGTCATTAAGATTTATGCGATTATAAATTTAAACGTTGGACGGAAATATTACAGAGGTAAAACATTATGTAAACAACTAGCTGATTTGATACAATTTTGTGTTCCTCGTACTTCCTTTTCAAATCATTTCCTTTCTTTATGTAAACTTCATCTTTGCGGTATCACATTGCTCTCCAGCCTTTTTTGCACATCATATAAGCACATATAAAAATTTGTGTGTTCGATTTCTCTCGATTTCCTTCTTTTAAAAAAAACACTTTTTTTCCCTTTTCTTGTGACCTTTTCATTCATCGAAAAAATCTCTTCTATCATTTCGAGAGTCTCATAAACAGCTAAGGATTGAATTCTTGTATTACCATGTAATCTTTCATTATACGATATATTACATAAGTTCCATTCACGTTGAACCCACTTTCGCCAGATGCCTTTGCCATGTCCATGAGTGAAAAAAATAGAGTGAAATAATTAAGTAAAACTTCGTGGGCTGTGTCAGTCTGTAAAAGTTTCAAAGCAAATCTTCACCAGGCAAAAACCATTATCAAATTCTTTGAATGCTGACGACAACTTATGCAATCCCCTCCTTTTTTAAGGATTGAAAATTATCGTAGATGTCACAATTATCAGACGTAAAAGAAGAGCAAAGAAAGAAGGTGAACCAGAAGGTTCTTAGTTCCTAGAGTACATGCGATTTCATATTATCTAAAATTAATGACGAATTAATACAACATCCTGCTTCAATTCTCTCAATGACTGTCCAGTGTGGACGTGGTAGAACGATGACAATTTATGAAGAATATTTTGCCTATCTATTTAGGAAACGGTCCTTTTCTCAAATCATTGATTTCACGTTTTGCACTGAAAGAAAGAGTTGTTTACATAATGTTTTACCTTTGTAATATTTCCGTCCAACGTTTAAATTTATAATCGCATAAATCTTAATGACATGGAGAATCTAAAACTAGCATTGCTGAATTTCAACTGAAACTTTTTAATAAAATCAAAATTTTTGAGCTGGTTTCCATTAGAGTTGGTTTTAAAAGATCTTATTTAATGAATAAACTCTCTCCGTACGGTGGGGCAAAGACTGTAAGAGTAATGGCATTATCGGACCGACATATTAATCAATGGGGAAAAAAATGAAAACAAAAAAATACTGAAAAAAGGGTTCTTTGATTTGATACATTCATCCTTGGTTACATCTGAAACTATAGCTTTTCCGTTAGGGTTATAACACTTAGTAAGGTCTTTCACATATTTCTAGCTATTTTCCCCACTTGGAGGACCCCTCTGTAACCTTTTAGTCTTCGACTCATTAAATGCGGAAATAGCTCACATACACCTTGGGTGTACATTACTACTAACATTTGAAATATGAAAGAGAGTAACCAGCTTTCACATATTTCCGAATATTTCAAGTAACTTGCTGTAACCCTATTTTGAATGCTATATGTACGTACAGACTGTAACCTCCCAAGGTTTAATTTTTATTTTCCTTCTTACTCCTGCCATATTGAAGAAAATAATAAAATGTGTAACAGAACCGTTCACTGAAAGTTCGATAAGGTTGACAGAGTTTTGCTTGGCAATAAGTTCTTGCACCCTTCCGACATTTTTGTGCAGTGGCTTCAAAAGGCATTAGGGAGAGGAGTATCTACTTTTGACTCTTCTGATCGCGAGGCCCAGTTGACTGTTCTGAAAAGTTCATGGAGACTTTCATCACAAGGTATTGTTAAGATGTCGCCTGACCAATGTCCTCATTTAAAATATGAAACTGAGGTTTAAACTCAATCAGGAATCGTAATATCTTCTTTCAATTCTTCCTACAATCGCACAATTTCGTTGAAATATACAACTGACAGTTACAAAAAGATCCACAGGAGCTTTTATTTCAAGACACTGCAAATCATGGCAACTTACCGATTTCCTTATTTAAAATATCATAAAGGTAAGGTCAGAGTCCACAATCAACAGCATATAAAGATCTAGTTCAAACTTCAGCTCAAACCATATCAGAGGAATATTCCACCTTGTTGTCGGGTACATGCTTTGGTACACTTGGCTATTTTTCTCACAGGAATTGAAATATCCCTCGTGGTTGGTGATCAGAACTAAACGAAGTAAAACAGCTTTCTTTCGCTTTCTCGACTACTGTAGTTGAAAATAACAAAACCCTTTTGCAGGAGATTTTGCCCTCTCAATGTGCACTGCCCTCACAAATGAGATTTTAGTACACTTTGTCCTATGTTGTGACAGGCTGATTTTAGCCACATTTTATGGTAGTGTTTGTTAGGACTTCCTTCGTATAAATCTTGAATTAGCGGTCTGTAAAACGATTTTGTTTAAAGTACGGCAATATTTTGTGTCATTCTACTTTTCTTTAACAAAAAAAATATAACTAACCAAAAGAGACATTTTCTTTCATGACCGGTGCTTTTCTCCGTTTTTCCTAAACACCTTTCCAATCATCTGAAATTTCCCTTTACCTGTGGCAACCCTACAGACACCCCAATCCATCAAGGAATTGTAATGCAGGAAATGATACCCTTATGGTTTATGGGGTCAGCATAATCGGTTCCACACATCCATGTTTACATCAAGTCTCAGCAGGTCATAGCAAATGTTGACCAGAATACAGTTAGCTAATAAGAATTACAAGTCTTAGTATAAGATAGCTTACATGCATACTAAAATGATGGCCTGTCTTCTGTAGAAAGTATAAATTTGAATTAGGAATGTAATAATATGTGAACACGAGTGTAGGGAGTGTAGTGGTTTAATAAAACTGTTAATTCCAAACGTGATACTCGAATAGAGATTTCGGTCATCAAATACCAAAAACAAAGTCCCTACATAGATGCAAATTATTTCGCATCTATACAGGAACTTTAGCATTAATTATGGGCATATTTCAGTGGCTGGTGCTTAGCAGCAAGGACATGACATGCATCATCAGATCTCTTTAAATCAATGGAGAATTATAGAAGACCCTATATTGTTTTCTTTTCCTGCTGAGCAAGAAATCCCCATCTTAAAGAGCTATGGTATTTGCCCAGAATTCCTTGCATTAAGAGTATGCTTACCCCATGCCAATACGCTGATACCACCATTTGAGGATATACCTAATGCCATATAAGACCTACAATGGAGAAAAAAATGTATATCTCTTCTTACTATAAAGCGTTGTCTGTCAATGAAGAAACAGCAAATTAAAAGATATGATTTCCCTACCTGGATACACTTTAATCCTGAAGCCTTTACGATTGTACCGATTATTAGTTTGCAATATTACGAGCATATGCTGTCCAGTTGAATGATATAAACGCGGAACTATCCTTTTCAAGGCTTTGTTCTGTTCACCAGAACTTATGAGCTTCCCAGACAATTCCTTAATGATAGGTGAGGTTTCCGTGTTACCATCGACAACCGTAACAATATCATTCATCTCTTCTGTATCAAATTCAATAAAATCAAGTGATATTGTTGAGCGTCGGTCGAATGACGTAATCTTCCACTTGCATTTAACTTGATCCGGATAGTTGCTTGGAAAATTTGGTGATTTTATTTCTTGTACTTGGTTGCCCTTTATAAGTATTGTACCGTCACAGCTCTCTCGTACTATAAAAACAACAATACATGAAACGTAAACCATTCAACTACGTATGAAAAATAATATCACAGAGGTTCAAAGAAAAAAACAGAAGAAGGAAAGAAGGTAAACGCTAACATGGAACTGGCCAGCGCCCCAAGCCTTCCAGTTATATCTCAGACAAATAAAGTGATGACACTTTCATAAAGAAGGAAAACCTTATTTTTGTCAGTATGTTAATCGTTTCTATAAATGAATGGCCAAATACGTAGAACCGAATATGAAAATTTTAAGCACTACTCACTGTCAAGCATGGCAACTTTTTGTGCTCTGTTACACTGGATGATATTAATCTTTATGGTTGGTACGATGTGTAATAGCAAGGCAAATAAATGGGGAGGATGAGAATCTACTAAGGGGGAAGATGGACTGCAACTACAATCCTGACAATAACTTTTATTCAAAACACAAACGTCATACACATATATCACATTTGGTAAACTTAACTTCGATGGACAGAAACTTGGCTTAAAATACTGAAAATTAAGCAGCTGATCAAAGAACTAGTAGCGTTTCCAGGGCAGATAAAAAAAAACAAGGATATTTAAAGAACATAAAAATAGTCATGTAACAGAAAAAATATCTGCACACACTACATAAAGTAAGTATCTTGAAGGAAGTATTAAGAGCATGCAAAACTGTGTTTGCATCAACAGTACTGTGAAAATAAACATAACCCACTGATGGAAATGCCATACCCCAAAAAACTGGGTATGGCATTTCAAATAATGTGGTACAAATGTTACATTTCACACGTTTTCTCATAAAAATAAATTTAAAAAATAAAATGTAACTGAAAACGCTTACTTTTACTAAGTATTATTTATCTAAAGAATTTTCTAGTACAATTACGTGAACGGAAAACGTATTTGCTTTTTTACCCATCACCACCGTCATTAACTCCGGTTTTTAAGCGAATAAAAAAGCTTCAAGTTACGTTACTGTTTTTGTGGACAATTCCTTTATACGAAAACACCACTGGATTCTCTAAAAGTTACGGGACCTTTAATATAAAAATTTTAACTATTTCGGTAACAATATAGAAACAAGTTATTTGCCATTTTGAAGTATCCAATGGATTAATGTTGCTGATGATTTACTAAATACATGCATCTTCTTGCAGGTGTTAATACAGAAAGAATTTCCTTATCTCTAACTTCATGTAAAAAGACTGTAGGATTGATTATGAGTTTAAGTGCCGGTGTGATAACTATAGAATTACAGTCCTTACAGAGGAAAACATAGTGTTAATGGAGTTCAGCAAAAAAGACTGCACACAAAATTGTCAATTGTGATTCGCCTAAGCACAGCATCCACTGTTGACCAGCAAATCGAATAGAAAATTTTAAGCTAAAACAATTCAAAGTAACTGGAAGCGCCAAATCTACCTTCCATTGGCGGCAGATCTGGTTGTGCCAATTACTTCCATTGAGAACAATCCATATTCAACTTCATTGCTTCCACTTTGTAAACGAAAAATATTTGTGTATAGTCTTTGATTGTTTTATACAACCAGTCAAAAAAAGTGGCGTGATTTCTTCTATCTTTTTTGTGTTTTTTCCAATCAATAACAAAAGGTAGCAGGTTTACTCGATCCTCTTATCGTTTCCGTATCGATGGAAACCCTACACTTCTGTTTTCTCATTCTGGCGTCTTGGTCCAACCGAGGGCTATCAGAAAAGCTTCCGATTAAAATGAAAGTGACTTGAATTGCAATATTTAAGTTTTGTAGCAAAAATTTAAAATAAGAACAGAAGAAACTACCTCCAATATTCAAGTACAGTCCTTCAGTTCATTCACTCCAGTTAAAATATATCAAACAACTAGCCTTTTCAGACATTAATTTTTCGGACATCGTGACTCTCTTTCCCTTACAACAATTAGGAACGGTAAAAACATCATACAAGTTCACCTCAAAACACAGTGTTATTTATAATAGTGCCGGTGATTACAAACTAAGTCTCGTTACTTTGGGCTCATAAAAATGTATTTCTTTTCAATTATTTTCTTTTGTTTGAAAATATGTTCCTTCCTTACGAACTGGTTAAAACAGGAAACATCGGCAAATATGTTGGTGGCTCAATGGTAAACTCATGGTCCCGTCACTACAACAAAACTCCTTAATGGTTACTTACCTGATCTGTAAGTCGCAACAAACCCTCTAAACTGTATGTAATCATCACTCTTGAAATTAACCAGCATTGTATTTCCTGAAGATCGAATGGGTTTGACCTTAAGGAACCCACTTAACGTTTCAATTAATGGTGCACTCATGGACGAACCGTCATAGATTCTTACGACGTCGAAATTTATTTCAAGGTCAAAGGAAGTGAATTGGAGCTCAATTCTCATGTCTGCGTCAACTTTTATCAGGTAACTGCAATCTGCATCTTGAGGGTAACGGCCAGGGTGACCAGGTGACTTAAACGTTCCTCCCTTCTGTGTATAAACACCACCACACTTGGGACCTAAAAGTGTTTTGTAGACAGTTACTAAAGTACCCATCTGATGTCGAAAAAATACCCCCAAAACCGTTTGATGAAATGTACGTAATTTAATATAACAAATATGCAAAAGAAACCGACCACTACGCAAGATTAAACACCATATAAAAAGATTACAGAGAGTAAAATATGCAGCATACATTTAATCAAATACAACAGGCATACAAGTTGGTGGGTAGTCGGGGCGGGTGTTTCAAAAATAGTACATCACAAAATAAATACACCAGATCATTTTAGTAGAGAGACCAGAAACGCGGAAAGTAAGGTCAAATGTATTCAAGATTATCACTCATGGAAATATCGTTTTAAGTCTAATCCCTTGCAACGTCTCCATTCATGTTCAGAATTTTACGCGTGGTCGTCACCACTTCGTTAAACTTGACCATGTTTTGTTAATATTTTCGCAAGTCACTTACTCGCGCCAATCAAAACGAGAAAACAGAGATCCAAGTTTGTATGCAAAATTCTCTGTGTGTCTGCTATCTTCCGTCACACCTCAAAGGGCTGTTTGAAATTAGATAGGTTGCTGTTTTAAGGACAAGAACAAAAATTTACAAGTGAAAGTAGCTCCAATTAAAAACAATATGGTTCACTATACGGCAACGCCATTTTTAGGGACCTTTATCTGCTGCATGCATTATCGTGGTACTTGGCGGGTGTTAAAAGTAAAAAAGTATCTGGTACAGACCAAATCTTATTATCAACTGGATCTTTTGGCCTGACGACGGCTCATTAATAATATGGTGTGAAAATACTTGTTTATTTCTATGAATAATTATTTTACAGAAGACATCATTTTATGTGTGCACACGTATCCATATTTGAAATAAACACACCCTTGATTAGTTGTTTCTATTTTCCTTAATCAGGTCTAAGACTTTAAACTGGCGATAGCTATCCGTTTTTCCAAGTTTTTATTTATTTGTATTATAAACAATGTAGGCCTTGATTTAGTACGTCTTAATTTCAAAATGAAAACTTGCATGTCTGATTTGACACTTTATTTGAAGTAATGCTTATTAATTTCAAAGACTTTATTCTATGTTTAACGAAACCTAATGAACGACGCATTCTTATTCCTTATTATTTCCAAAATAAAATCTAACAAACTATCAGTTTTTAGACACAAAGCAAGATCACGTCATCACCAACCCGAATATTCCTATTAAGGAATAATATTCAAGGTTAAATGTAAACTTACGGCAGTTTTCTTCGTCTGAATTATCTCCGCAGTCATTTACTCCATCGCAAACGGCGTATTTGCTGCGGCATTTTCCATTTCTGCATCTGAAGTTATCTAAGAAAATCGAATTTTCAGATAATAACCCTGTTCTCCAGATTTTACAGTTCGAAACGTGCATTACAAACACAAGTTCCTTACCAGTGTATTTATTCTACCGAGAAACAACATAATCAGTTTCTTATTTTTCTACTGTTATAAACGATATGCCTGAGCCTGGCAAGTGGACCCTTTGAGTCAATATAAGTAAATTCTTTACTGCGTAGACCAGTAGTATAAAACTTTCTCAACCTTATATCTATATCTAATGCCAACATAAACTCTTTCATAACATGGAAAAATACGTTTCAAAATACAATGCCCCAGAAATCATTTAGGTGGTATATTCCGACAGTAGCTATAAATGTTCTCACAAGAAATGGATAATAAAGAATAAAGTACGTGGAGGCGGAAGCATAAAAAGATAACCATAAAGCACAAAGGATAGCACGAATTGTAAATTAGGAATGTAATATCCCATGGCGTACAGCCAACTATCACTGCCCACTTGGAGGAAAACACTATTACTCTACAGTTAGAAGTATCTTTCTTTGGCATCTTCTTTTCGAGATAATCTGGTTCTCGAAATGATTTGTTGATTGCTATTTAAGGCAGGTGTGCGCGCATCAGTTCTGGCAAGGTCTGATAAGTTTCTTCTGGTTTTTCTAGAGTAACATGCGAAATCACCAGTAACTTTGACTGACGAACCCCACTACGTTAGTAACTAGGTATTCAATGACTTTTTAAAGATGATTAGTTCTTCACGTTCAGGATACAACAACTGTAGTTCCGTACATTATATAGTTGCATACAATAAGCATCATATCACAAACATCTTTATCTTTGGGTTCAATGCCAAATTAATTTTCAAGTAGCTATATCATAAAAGAGCCTTAAAACTTGTGAATTTTAATACGAGATGACGCTTTTTTTTCTTGCTTTTTTTTTTCTTGTCATATATATTACTAAAGTATAATTACTTCTAGTTAAACCTAGTTTCTTATTAGTCAAGGACTGCAAAGTAATAACATAGCAAAAGGTATGAATCGTATGAACTTACCATGATAACAAGCATTCGTCTGCAGAATAGAAAAATAAAACAAAATAATTAGTTGAGGAGTACCATTTAATTACTTCTCTAACCCTCCCTCCCATCATATTGTAACATCTCGTTAAAAACAACCAGCAATTTGCTTAAAGTTTCTTGTATTAAGTGAATACAGATAAAGCACAACAGTGTACGGGAGATACAACAACTTAGTGACAAGGTGTACCACAAATGTCGTAGTTATCACAGCACTTCATCTGGAAAATAATTAGGTTTGCTGTCGGATTTTCTTTTGCTTCTTTTGATTCTACTGGTCATTCACAAGAGCAAAGGATAAATACACTTAGTGTTCAGCAACTGACTACCCATAACTAGGCACACGCGCAAAGATACATGCACAGAGACATGTTTAGATACAGTACCAAACTCGAACAGAGATGCATGCATCGACTCTCATAGGCAGACAAGCATGCACTGACACACATACATAGACCCACAATATACACATTAACTTGCATTTTACATTGTAGGTGACACCAATGAATAAATATGAACACAAAAAGTAAAATTTCTTCCGATTGCAAAACACTGGCATGGACGCATGGAAGACATACACAGTGGCATAGACAAACCCAAACAGTCGTACAAACATGTTTAGGCACACGGATAGGCAAACAAATAAAATAACACGCAGCACGTCGCGAAGACAAAATCACTGCCTCCCACAGAGTGATGCGCAGCTTTGCATTTAGATATATCTCCTAATGAGTGAGATGTATAACGAAACAGGCGCATCGAGATTCGAGATGCATAATGTAACCTTCTGACTTCTGTTCTTATATTTTATACATATAATATATATACTCAATCTGCAGACAGTACTGTTTCGCCCTTTGTGGGCTCATCAGTACAGCACAGAGCTTCTGAGAAATAACTCTCTGGCCACGTTGCCGGAGCAAACGCAGGTTAAAGAGTTATTGTGGGATCCTGCCAGAGTGCTCAAAGTACGCGTGCGCAGTGAGCATTGCATTTCGCTAACAAGAGGTTCCCATCTCAGATAGAGTGCTCAACCAAGCTTTCGTAAGGGAGCGTTATATATATATATGTAGAGACGCATGTGCTCATAAATAGTTAACTTTCAATACACTTAAATACTGGTCTTCACTGATATTGTGTATATTGAGCCAGTGAAAATGTTATTCATTGAAACAGCAGTTACCTCTTGACAATTTCTTAAATAAAAAAAAGTTCTACCAAATGTAACAGAAACAAAAACACGAGGAATAGATTTCTTTTTCATTAAAAAAACAAATACGGTGAGTTGTATTTCGAGTATATACTTCAATGAATATTATCAAATAAACAAATGATATAGTGCCTACTGAAATATCAAGCAAAATTCATATTGACTTTTCAGGCTAACCATGTCCTCCTATAAATAAGTAGATTTTTTCTATAATATTTCTTTGTTGTTTGCAATTTTTCAGCTGATCCCTATGTTTTTTCATAACTTTTTAAATTATCTTGAAAAACTCGTTCTAGAAAATCGATTGATATCGAATTTTGTGATAGTTCCAAAAGTGAACGTTTAATTCGGTGAACGAAGTGGCATACACCTATTGAAATTTAATAATATTTTATTCATAACTGTAGTTATGATTAAGCACTGTTGTATGGAAGGGCTCACTCAACTCTTCTAATGAACCCAACGAAAACATGGGAGGCGCTATGTCCAAAAACTCTTCAAACGGTTCTTACCGCACAGACAAATGGCTGTGGCTTGGAGCAGCGCTGATCATTCCACCTATTTCGTCGTCCTCTAAAAAATGTTTCTACACAATCTTGCCCTGGGTATAAATTATTTGGTTGTCCAGGCGCCCATATGAAGTCATAACGGTAAGTCCTTGTCTTGTCAGACCATTCAAATCTTCCTTCTCTTCTTCTGTCGTGTCCACCTGAAATGGAATGGAAGTGAAATATATGAAGTAGATAAGAAGATCACACTTGCAACTGGGAAATTAAAAGGATTATAGACTTAAAAACAAATACAGGAAGAAAAGCAGAAGAACATTAATTCCCTACAGTACGGCAATCACATCAACAGTATATCCTACAATCCTCCGGAAATATGGGTTCCAGCACGAAAGAAACACAACACATGATCGATATAGACAGCACGAAAGAAACACAACACATGATAGATATAGACAGTACGAACGAAAGAAACACAACGCATGATCGATATGACAGTACTAAAGAAAGAAACACAACACATGATAGATACGACAGCACGCCTCACAATTTAATATCTGTCACCACGTACCTCCGCACTGTCGAAGTATAAATGAGCAATGGATGTGTTTAAAAAGTTTATCAAAAACAGAAAAAAATTTGTACCCCATAAGAAAAACTACTGAGCACTGTCTTTTTAAAGGCAAGCAACTTACACCAGTGAAATAAAAAAAACTGTCAAAAATGAAATAGTAACACAACCAGCCTCAGAAGCTATAGTAATTTCTAATTCAGACACTTTGATAAGAAATTTGACGACATCAGCAATATATAACTAGATCCAAAAGGCCATTTTATTTCTTTTCATAAACAGCACATATAACGTTCATCGCGTGCACTATACTTCATCAGCCACACATCAGGATATAAAATATCCAGTATTATAAATAACAGTATCAAGATCGACAGTTGTAGTAACTTTGGAAACATCTACAGAACTTGTTTCTGATCGAAACTTGCAGACATACAGTTCAGGCATTGATGCCACTCACTTTTAATCGGCAAAACTCGTGATGGTTAACCCTCTAATTTTGTTGTTGTTGTTGTTAAAATATTAAACAATTTGTAAAGAAATTGGATCCCATAAAATCTCTTATGCCGCCAGTGGATTTTCGCATATTATGACACTGACAAGGAAATATGCCTAAATTTGGCTTACAGTCGTTCGGACAAATGCTAAAATTTTATCTGTATATGAAACAAATTTCACTGCAATCTGGCATTGGAAATACAGAGCAGGTTAATTTTATTTAAACAAGTATAACGCAATGACTTACTCTCTTAATGAAAATTCATTTTTTTAAATTGTAAATCAATACCTGCATGCTGCGTATTCATGTAATAGCACTTAATGACTTGGTTGTATTCAATGCACGATTTTAAAAAGTTTGGTGCACGCACAAATGAAATATTATTGACGTCAATCACAGAAAGGATTTTGAAACTTAATGACTCGGATATTAAACCTGCTGTCTCCAATGCCAGCGCAATGTGTGGGATTAAATTTATATACCGCTTCATATTTACCAAACCACTACTCTTTAAAGTTTACAGGTATGACTAATATGCGTGGCATCTGGATAACGATTAGGTCGCTGCGCTATTTCATTTTGGGCTTTAATTACATTCCAAACCAAATACAATAGTAACCCCAAAACCTTTTCAAACAGGTTAAAACACATCGACCCTTTGTAGAAAAATGTTTTTATCAGAGGGCAGTCTTCAGTTGCAGAGAAATAGTGTTTGAGTCACTTACCTTTTACAGCCCTCCAAATACCAATAATGTGTGTTTTATTTTCTTTTTTTCTCTCCTTCTTTCTTTCTTTTTCTTTCTTTCTTTTTCTTTCTCTCTGTCTCTGTCTATCTGTCTCTCTCTGTCTCTGTGCATCTGTGTCTGTCTGTCTGTCTTTCTCCCCCCCCTCTCTCTCCCTCTCTCTCTCCCTCTCTCTCTCTCCCCCCCCTCTCTCTCCCTCTCTCTCCCCCCCTCTCTCTTCCCCCTCTTTCTCTCCTCTCCTCCCTCCTCTCTCTTCCTCTCTTTTTCCTCCCCTTCCCATATTTTTTTTCTTTTTTTCTCTTTATTCTATTTTCATACTTTTTATTTTCTTACCCATCTTATTGTCCTTTTTTC
>RDPX01000071.1:1534329-1622444 GCA_003991215.1 Morbakka virulenta | reverse complement strand
CTCTCTGTCTCTCTCTCTCTCTCTCTCTTTCTCTCTCTCTCTCTCTTTTTGTCTCTGTTTCTTTTTCTCTGTCTTTCTCTCTCTCTCTTTCTCTCTCTCTCTCTCTCTCTCTCTCTCTCTCTCTCTCTCTCTCTCTCTCTCTCTCTCTCTCTCTCTCTCTCTCTGTCTCTGTCTCTGTCTCTCTCTCTCTCTCTCTCTCTCTCTCTCTCTCTCTCTCTGTGTATCGAATGGGTTAATGGGTTTCCATTTATTTCTCCTACTAATACGATGTACTGTTCGCATTTGTTAATTTGTTAAATCCCCTTTATTGTTCACGATTTCAAAAATTGATCTGGGATTAAAATATTACATGGCTTTGGTTTCAACATAGAAAAATATCCCTGTACGTATATACATATGACCTTACAACGGTAAATGTCTAAAAGGGGAAATTAGGCAAAGTTATTGTCTAAGATTGGTAAAATGCACAAAGTTATCATCCTCAGGAAGAAAATGGATGTCTAAATCGTTGAAGTTAATTTCTTAAAGTTATTAAATTTTACTTTCTGCTTGCTTGATTTTGTTGGGTATTTGTAGAGTCAGTACTGTTCCTATTTTGGCAGGATTTTCGCTTTGACTTTTGTTTACTGTTCTTTGAACTTTAATCAGTTTCCGCCCGATTATCCCCACTGTTAAGCACTTACCATAAAAGGCTTGGCATATATATATATATATATATATATATATGGGGGGGGGGGGTATGTATGTAAATTAAGGTTCAATCGTCCTGGGCAAGACGTGAATTGACGAGAATTGTGCTCAACGTGCTATATGGAAGCTCTGAACGTATGTACGCATGTACTATTTTACTACTATATTCAAGTTCGAGAACTAAATGTATGAAAAACAGTATGTGAAAAACTTTTGCACAGATTTCAAAATATAAGAGGTCTAAGTTGGCAATAAATGTATGTCGTCTCAATCCTTTTTTGCAGTTTTCCTGATATTAGTAATCCCCCTCCTTGCATTATTTCTTCCTTTTTTTCTTTTGCTCTACCTGTACACATACAAGTGTATGTGTGTGTATCATTGATTGTATTAACGTTTGTATATGGATCTATGTTGTATACACACATGTATTTATATATGAATTAAGGGACCCATCGACTGGATTTTCTTTCTACTTCCTAGCTCCAAAAGTGTTTTGTGTCATCTTGAACTTGTTCTTGTTCGAATGATCGAAAACGTAACCACCTAGCGTCGGTACAACTCCATTTACCACTAACCGAAGTCCCCTCATTGAATACACACACGCATGTTTATATGTCAATGCATGTACGTGAATGTTCTTCCTCTTGTGCTTCCTCTTTCGGCATTATTGTCAAATTAGCTATCGGGTGAACGCTCATGCTTTCTGGATTTTACCCTACTCAAATGAAACCTCTACATAAATACTTTAATACTACAGCTGTCCTCAGCAGATAAAAGGGCCATGAAAATCACTCGTCAGTGTGTCTTTTGCCACAACATCCAACATCAATTAACTACAAAATAATGTTAAAATCTTACCAATCCACGCAGAACGACCAGGTGCTCGGGCGTATCGAAGCAATCGTGTAACAAACCTATTAGTACTGTAATCCACAATTGAAACGAGATCAGCCCCGTGCCTGTTAAAGACATAAAACCATTACCATTAAACCTAATAAAAGTAACGGACCAAATAGGGCTTGTGTTGCCTTATTGCCTCAAGTCCTTAAATGCAGCTATGTTAAACAAAAAACATATCAAATACCGTTGTAGTCTACCATTTACGGTGATGTTTATCTTAAACCATTTATGATGAAACATGTCGGATCCTTGCACTAAACTAAGGTAATACTTTGTCACATTTCCGATTATGGTTAATTTTCTATAATAAAATAGTGTAGCACATATATCAAGCACCTTCACAACTCGACAACTACAAACAATTATTTTAGTCCTGTTGACCACCACAGAAATAAAAAAACGTACAATTTTCTTATCACAAGGGTGCTAAATTAGTCATGAAATTAAATAGAGGAAACGTCTTAAAGTTACTGTTTCCTTTTGTAGTTTTGCTATGTGATTACAATAACTACCTTTTCATAATATGATTTACAATTGATACCGTGCTTTATTGCTTATGCAACATGCGGGTTTATGATCATCCCAATAATTCGGAAACGGCAGATCAGTTTCATCAGGTAAATGTTGTCACATTAGAATCATATTCAGCAACCACTACAACTGTTACCAGAATAAAATAATATGTAATATCAAACGGAACTCTAACAATAGCAGTAAACAAATAATTCTACGTTCCAGAGCAAATGTCAAAGTTACTTCATATTCATAATAACCATAAGAGCTCTAAAATATTGCACCAGTTCGTTTTCTCATACATTTTCATAATCTCATACTGCCAAGCAACATGTAAGTGCAAGGCTATGGCGTGACTCATTCAAAATTAAACTCAAAAGAAACACTGCGTTTTTCGAAAGCATATGTCTACCACAAGTGTCAGACTCACACATAATTTCGTTACCCACATACTTTACGAAACAGCTTTGAGATGTATCGTAATACTATTATTACAAAATCTAAATAAGAGAATAAAAGTCATTTCAAATACTGTCGAGTAGTTCCTGTGCTAATAACCTGTGGATGTTTTTTAAAAATAGTGGTCCCAAGACATGATGCAACACCCTTATGAAACAAATGCTCAATGCTACAACATCTTACAGCTTTCAGATATTTTCAGTACCAGTATTAAAGCATAAATATTTTGGTCACCTCGAACAGTCAGTAAAACTCAGCCTCCAACCTCAAGTTTTTCTGCCAGCAATGGTAAATGTCATTGGTGCCTTTAATGCTTGTTTACAACTTGGGTGTTATTATGGATGTTATTATATAAATAATTATGGCTTTTTTCCCCTGCTTACAGACACCATCGATTATGAAAATGTCATAATCAAAAAAGGGAACTGCCAAAACATTACAGGAGTCTGCAATAGGCACTGGTCACAGCTTCACCAAAAATACCAATATGACGTAAGCTACAGACAAAAGCTACAATAAACCCACAGAGGCATCAGGAGGTGTCGGATGGACGTTCCATTAACTCGGTAGAGCCCATGAATTACCAACCAGAATTGTTTATTTTGTTAAATATTTAAAATTAGCACAATGTACACAGTCCAATGTTGTTCTCAGAGTGCATTTAATGCAAGAAAATGTCAAAGGACTCTCCAATTTAGTTTACTTAACAATAAACGTGTGCACATTCTCTTGTTTAGTTCTGCATCCAATCTCTATCCCCCATCTACTTAGAAATGTTTTCACTAATAAATGTTCACTGGATTAATTTCACTTTGTCTTCTTATTTCAGTTGCTCTCCGTTGTTACTTACATGTACTTGTGTGCAACCCCAAAACTCAAAGAACATTTAGTCTACTTTATAAAAATAATGTCGGTACCGAGTTGTTTGCCATAATTTGTCAATTTGTCAAGACAACATTCTCAATAATTCAAAAATATCTACTTTTCAAAAAAGGTTTACACGGGGTTGTTTGCCACCATTTGCCACATGCCTTATCTCGTAAAATGTATTTTAAATCTGCTCCTTTAATTTCTCCACTCAGCAACCGTAAAATAATTGAACCCGTTTCTCAATTTTCATAAAGCTATTTCATACTAACCTTCTGCAATAAGACAATGCATCACTCCATTGAAGGCGCCTTCGTACCACCAAGAAGCATCTGTCACACCTCATAAACCACCCTGCGATTTTAAAAAATTTGCAAATCATCAATACCAGTCCAACTAAAATGACTGTGCAAGTATACATTTTTATGGCAAAAAAATTAACAACAACGAAAAGCAAGGTAAAACAAAAATTAAAAAGGTCAATTTAACCGAACAAAAACTTTGCTCTACATCTATATATACGTATTTTTTTCATCCTTATCAAGCTATTAAAAAAGGAACGTAGACATCAATGGTTAGGGTATCTTCTGCATATGGATCGAATGAGAATTCCTCAATTTTGCTGGAGCTGGAAGACCTCAAGCAAGAGACGAAGAGCCCGACTAAGGAAAACTTGGATTACAAACATTGAAGAAGATCTAGCAGCTGCTGACAGAACATTCAATGCAGCTGCTCGGGAAGCCCAGGGCCGTGCTCGATGGAGGCGATGGAGGTCACTAACTGCTGCTCTATGAACTTGACAAGAGGTGTGAGGGGGCTTTATATATATATATATATATATATATATATATATATATACTACGTTGGCCAGAGTATGATCTTATCGTCGATAGTCACCATAAAAAAACTCGGCCATTTTCAAAAAAAAAAGTTTGTACTTTTGCTTTATAGTTTATTTCATCCTTTGTGCCTGTTTGGTTTCCCCACAGACTTCGGTCTGGTCTTCTGTCCCACCCTCCTCCCCCTCCCCCAATGAATACTGATGATACCATGAACAATTTTATACTGTGTCTGCCCACTCTCTTTTACAGCAGTAGGAATGGCATTGTCGAGTCACTATTAAGCTCCTGTCAATAAATCTTCATATTAATGCCAAGCCCAATTCAAGAACTCTGTACCTAATGATGCTTTGCCATCATCAAATTACTCCACACACAAGAGCAGCTATAAGTTCTTTCAAAAACAAGCCGTTCCAACACAATATAAATTGCTCTTTCTTCTTAGCAACCCTTGTCTCCATCCATTTACCCTAGTATTAACTATTTGATTTAAACTGCTAATTAATGAGATTGTTGTTGCTTAATCACATTCATCAATCTTGCGATTGTATTCAGCAAATCATTCAAGTCAATTCTGCGTCAATTTTTGCAGTCTTCTGCTCTGACTTTTTTGTATCCCACTCTTAAATACGATTAAAAGAGACCCTCCAAACTCTGCCGTTAAAACCAAAACTGGATTGCAAGACACTTTTTAATTAACGAATATTAAAGTATCCTCTGTTGTCAAGAAAAGAAATGACTTCAATGAAAAGGAATTGCACGCTCTCCTAGCCGCACCCATGCTAAAAAGATCCTTGGTCGATTCAAGAATACAATTTTAATCAAAAATTGGTGTGTTCCAAGTCTACTTTTGTTCTGCAAGTGTAGCCTGAAGAAAATATTTGGAACCACTATTTTGAAATAGGAGCATCAAAAATGCGAAGAACTTTGGCAAAAATCTCCTGCCAAAAACTCCTTTTGTATTAGTGGTGGGATTCAAAGCACAAAAACACCAAATTTACTCCAACAATAATGTAGAATAAAACTTTTTGGTAACAACAACACCAAACAAATAAACCCAATTGATTTTATTCTTCGCATTTCATTCCTCAAAAAGGGCCGTCTTTGATAAATATTAAAATATTTTGTTTGCAAAATAAATAGGAGCCAATCCGTTTAAGCCCAGTACCAAACAATAAAAACCATTTTCACACACACCTCAGAATGTTAACACTCCGCTTTCTTGAGAAAACTGTTGAAATTGTCATGGCAACAGTTTATTTTGACCCCAAGGTGAAAGAATAGCGTGAAAAAAGGGGGGAAGGGAAGGCGGATCAAATCTTGGGAAGACAACTAGACTACAGTCAAGTGCCTTTTCTTGAAAACCAAGTGCTTTTAAATGTTACCGCAACTGCATTGTCAACGTGAATAATTTCACTGTGGCAGTGAAACAATGCCGTGGGGTCATTAGAGCCAGCGCAAAAAATGCAAAATAATGAAATATGGCCCTTGTATCTGAACGTCGCATCTCATACCACCTCGTTACAAAATTTTAAAGACAACAGGATTGAGTTTTGGTGAAATTAAAGCACAACTACTATTTTGGCTCTTTTTTTCCTAGTTGCTGTCTTTCCACTGTGCTTGTTGGGCTCAACTGTTTTCAGAAAAGTACTCTTCTTAAAATGTTCGCACAAATTATTCCGCGTTTAGACGGCTTCCGACCATTTTCTGTTTATTTATGGTATCGTCTACATTTTTAATTCCAGGCACTGGTCGTTATTTTCACCGTAAATACATGTCGACAAAAAAAATCAAGTAACACTGCATGCGGATAAGCTTATTTAAATACCCCATCTGGATACCTCTATCAACATACGCCAGGCATAAACTGCTGAAACGATTCTGTGCCTTAAATAGGCCTTCGTGTTCCTGTTCGTCGTGTTTGTGAGTAAAACCTTAAACCACGTTCCTACCATAACTTTCGGGTTTAACAACAAAATTATGTGAAAATTTGTGACAGAAAAATAAAACATCTGAGCGGAAAGTCCTACAACTTACAATTTGGTGACAGAACGTTTCCCAGTGAAGTAAATAACTGATAACGTACAAGAAAATAACTGTGCCAAACTTACCTTTTGGGCATGAAAATATTCTGCGGTAGAAGTAAGTATTTTGTGTCTGAAATGAAAAAAGAATCAAACTTGATGTTATAGGCTTTCCTCTCTATATACACTGTGCGCTTTCTACAATATACACATAACTAGCTAGGAGGGTAACATTACAAATAAATTTCACGTCCACACAAAAATACACGCACAAAAAAAGCTGCCACTAACATTTTCTCCTCCTATAATACTCCCCTACATATTATTTCAAATTCAAATACTCCAAGTATACCTTTCGTACGGTGTACTACTATTCAACTTTCGAGAATATTGGGTCAGTTATTGTTCACCTCACTGACCATGAAACCTATTGTCTCGCCCCATGTACTAAATTGCAAGCTTAAAAATTCCTGACTTGAAGTCTTTTGGTCTATATATGAACGGTTTACATTGAAATATTATTCCTCTAAGCAGCAGCCTTGCAACAAAAACTTTAATGTCGCATCACATAACTCCAGCAGCAGCTTGCAGCACCACAATTTTCATACGACTTGCGTCATATTTCCATTTAATGCTGTTGTAAAACAGCATTACAAGAAAATGTCCTCAAAATAGAAATTGTATTCATGTGTATTTTCTGGTTCTGAAATGGCAGATAACATTAAAACAGTTCTTGCCAGTAAAGGCCAATTCCTGCAGCAGCAAAAGTTGACAACGATCAATGCTGTGTCTCAGCCGGTCTTCTCGTAGTCCTGCTTCATTTGCTCACCGTTAATCTCAATCCAGGCTTTGAAAAACGGCTTAAACTGGTTGCTATCCCCTCCTAAACTTGGTTTATTGTTTTTATGCTGCTTGTCTTTGCAGCATTTGACATGCTTGTGGTAAAAATCTATTCCTCCAACTCGCCTAGCCTGGGAGTCTTAACTCACCCTACATGTCATTTTGGAGATTTCCTGTCTTCCATGAAAGAGTTACAACATTTATTTCTTTATTTACTATTGATCCATTCGAACGCAGAGGAGTTACAGCAGATACCAGAAAGCTTGGGGAAAACTAAGAGAGGAGAGATTTGGATGGTATGACCACAAAACCAGGAAAGAAGCAATCTATAATGAGGAAAGTAAAGCAAAGAAGATTCATGGAGGCAATACAAGAGAATATGGAAGCAACTGGAGTACAAGAGAGGAGTGTACAGAACGCACGAGGACGAACCGGTGTGGTTGCTCCGAATAAGGAACCAACCGAAAGACAAAAATGACGATGACTGATTATTAACTTACAAATTCTAAGATACAGATATTGTCCTATGTTAAAATTCAATACGGTTGCCATTTCCTAATAAAACAACTTTAATACTTGTTGCACAGATTTTTGTCAGAAGCACCTGTTTTGAAGTTTTTATTCAAAAATAAAACAATGAAATATGGTCACATGACCAAAACTGGAGTTCAATTGTTGCATTAGTTACAAAAAAAATTGGCCTTTTTTCCGAACGAGCAGCCCTCCAAGCGAAAAACGACCCCTTCCTCCATTGTGCCACAACTGTCATTTAAAATGGCCGCCTTTCAAAAATGTGCTTTAACAAGATGCTAAGAAAAACAATAAAGCAAAATGATTTATATACAAAAAACTAAAATTCAAACACCCATACTTATCTCATTGCATTTTTAGTTTACTTTATAAAAAAACGCTAATTACAACTTTCTTTTGTAAACCCTGACCTCGAATAAACGCTTTCAATAAGAAACCCTTTTTTAAACTATAAAACAAAATGGTTTCGCTGGCAGCTCTTTGATAATACAATGCCTAAACAAATTTCATGATATTCTTCTTCCTTCCGACAATTAGCAAACAGACTGAAAACTCGTACGAATATTTTTTTTAGTTGTCATTCCTCGTTGTTATGCTGCTAAATCATAAAGTAAAATGCTCATCCCCAGGACTTAAGCACCAGACATCAACAAAACAAAAAAAGGTGAGTCTTCGTGTGAGAAACAAAGAAGGTAAACATTACGTATGCCTTTTAATGAAACAGAACAAAAGCATTTCCAAATTAGTAACTGTACCTAACGTTTCCTCCCTTGTTGATTCTTAAAGGATTCTTGCACAGACATATTCATTCAGACAATTCCTGCTTTGCCATAAAAAGTCAAGAATGTCGTTGGCAAAACACCGTGACGTCAAAAGCATTTTAATTGTGTCTTGATATTGCAGTTGTATTTGGTACTTAATATAGTTCAACGACCACACTCCCAGCAACCCTGGTCTCTGAATAACCGAATTCGAATAAAACGCCATGGGTTAGTATTTGGCATTACACTGAAAATATATTTTAGGTTTTCTTTGCTGGGCCAATTAAAATAGTGCCTTGCGAAAAAAATAACAATCTAGGCATTATTCAGTATATAATTTAATGCTATATTTTTTAGTTTTGTATAAAATATAAAAAATTTAAATGTTGCTCTAAGGAGGTGCAAATTAACGTCCTGTTAAAAATTCGACCCTTCTATAAAACTTTTAAGAATATACAATTACTTACAAAGATCGTGTGAACAGTCGGGATGGCTTCGACACCTTGTACAGTCAAGCCCTGCGCTTTCAACCCTTTTGCAGTAAGTCGAGCGAGTTTTTCTGTTCCAGATTATATTGTTCTGTGTAGGCCTTTTTTGTCCTGCTGGCTCACTTTGCTTGCCAATTGGCCTCTCACATGACGCAGTTTTTTCAAAAACTTCTATTTTCTATCCTGCACCAAGAGGTACGTGCTTAATCAGCAAACTGTTTGAAGGCGTCACGACACTTTTTAAGATAAAATCACAAAAGAAAATCTTTGATCCACTATCTTTCCCATGATTAAAATTGCATGTTCCATTCGCTTTATTTCTCTACAGTTTACATATTCCAAAATATCACCTTTCTTTTATGATCGAAACCCAAGACTTCCTTTTAGTTATTAGGGATCTTTTCCTTGTACCAAATTTCTTTTAAAATATCTGTCAGCCATTACTTACCAAATCCTAGTGATTTAAGTTCTGATGGTCCACCTGCCTTTCCGTTTTTCATTTTCTTTAGTGTACTTTTCACCCCCTTCCCCTCCCCCCGCCTAGTTATGTCTTTTACTACACTTTGGGTAGGGCCACAGTGGTGGACTAGGTCAATCTCTTAATTCTCAACGTTCAACAACTGTTCAAAATACTATTTCTATGTATCCTATATTTTCTTACCTTAATACATTACTTGTCCAGCAGGACACTATCCTCCTGCTCACATCAAGTTAATTTTTTCAGAGATGAAAAAATTTCATGTGTCGAAAAATTCTAGTTTCAATGATACTGAAACAGGATTGCAAACCAATTAAAGATAAAATCTTGTTTTGTTCGTTCTGAGAACATGTGAAACAAAGAAAACAACTAAAAATTTGATCATTTTCAAATATATCGAGCAACTCCACTCGACACGTCTATTGTTTTAAAACTTGTCGAGCCCATTTAACGCACACTCGATCAACTAAAGTACACGCATGCTCAATGAAGCAATACACCATTAATGTCGCCGGCATATTTTTTTTTGATTACATCTGACAGTGAAGTCAATGCACACCGCGAATCAAACTTTGGGGCTCACTTTTTTACACCTTGTTTGCTGAAGATGAAGAAATTTGACTCTGTTTCCCACATCCAAAAAAAAAGCAAGCCACACAACCGCGTACGCACAGTAAAGATGGTGATATTGACGTCCAAAAAGGAGGGGTTATGAAAAAAAAGAAGCTGGCTATGAGAGGAAAGTTCCTGTTCCAGAAAAAAATTGGGCGCATGAGCAAACCGTGGAGTTCATTGAGGTTGATCTTGATGATCGATCACCTCAAATTTTCACAAACCTGCAACAGTAGGACCCTTCGGACATTCAAACTCGGAGAAAGTTATCCCATATTAAAATCTTTGCCCCAGATTGTAACAAGAACGTTAAATCCTGGCAATGGCTATAATAGTTAGTGAAATGTTGAGTGCAAAGTCTTGTAGCTATGGACACATGAGACTTAACTTCGTTCAGTGTGGTTCGGGTTGACTCGACACTATTCATGGCAAGTGAAAAGTCGAGCTTCTTTGAACTGGGCATAAGAAATTAAAGCAATTTTTTTATCGAAAACGTACAAGGTACGACGATATGATTAATTACCAAAAAAACTATTCTCAGTCGAAAAAAACTCTCCACATTACAGCATGCAATAGCATTTAAAACGTACTAATTTTACAATCACATTATGTCTCTAAATCTTCCGTTTTTTTCTTAAGTGGTTTCAATTTCAGCTTTGGTTTGAGGATGCGCCTATGCAATTGTCTTACTAACACTCCGACTTCACACGTATTGTCGCCCGTTTCGTTTCTTTCACAAACTGTCGTCACATTCACCTGAAGGTGCCGTATTTTAGTTCTACCTCTGACCCGACGGCTTAATCCATTATTGGTCAAAGTTGTTATTTCCACCATAGGTTTTCATATCTCACAAAACAGGGTCATTTAAGTGTGAGAAAAAGTATGCTGTCAAGCAAAAGTCATATGGGCACTAAAAAATTGTCAACAGTATAAAAACAAAATATATACACAGACGTGCTATTTCTGGTCGAGTCAAAATCACTTTGTTCCGAAATATGTCTGTGTTGACAGCCAATTCCAAGGCACACCACCACGTTTGTAACTCGGATGCCTTCGCATGCAAATTTCTTTCTTTGTTCCTTCAGTGGTCAATTTCTCTTCTTAATAAATATCCTATCAGTCGAAAATAAACCTCAATAAATTAATTCGTTTCCTTTACATGTGTCCTCATTTTGTTTCTATTCTACCAAGTTGCATTATGGGATAATTACCCTTCAATTTGAATGAGTCTTGTTGCGAATGCACGAGTTTGGGCAAAAGAAGTCGAACTTGTTAATTCGTTAGGGCAGGCACAGTGAAACATTTCAACCAAGCAAGTCAAATAACGGTTCCGGTAAAACGTCGTCTCCTCCTCTAAATGTTGCAAAACCTGCAAGTTGGGGGAACACATTTCACATGCGCCTGAGGATATTTTTTGTAAGGCAATGAGTGTCCTACCGTTTGCTGCTTACAATAAACTGGAAACCCAACCAAAAAATGTTGGTCAACAATGTTCCATATCATTTGCAAATATATTTACTTTGGAACGAAAATGACAAAGGTAATTCTGGGGATTTAACACATATTATTTAAACTAAACAATTGAACATTCATGCGTGCAAAAACAAAACAATGAACAAGATTTTTGATGTCAAGCAAGGAATCTTGTCTAAAATTATCGAAGGTAACCTGCTGTCGTAATTCAACTAAATGTCGCCAAATGCAAAGCACAATTCATGAGTAAACAAATATACCTGTAACAAACAATATATATTCGAAATCTAAAGAGTTTAAGGAAAATTAACTTTATTGTTCCTCTTGGTTAAGTTCTGACAGAAAAACTGAATAATTCCGAGTTGATACCACTGAGATTAAATCACAGCCTTCGCAGGATTAATGAAAACCCCCTTTACTTGTGCTGTGTTTGGCCATTAAATGAACTGAAATCCATCGATATCAAAACCATGTAAAAAAAGTAAGTATGAATAAAACTTCCAAGACACCAACCATTACAGTGAAAACGGTTGTAATAACTTACCTTATTGAATTCTTACAGGAAATATGAAACTTAGTCACATTATACCCAGATACAAATACACAAATACATCTGATTGATGACCCCGTTGCAGGTTAAAATAAACTGGCCTAGAAAAACAAGAAAATATTGATCAAAAGGGGACTTACCTCATCTTCGATTTGTGTTGCTGATTGAGTATTTACCGATCCATGAAAAAAAACTAGTATGAAACTAAAAGAATATACCGCAAGAAGTTTTTTCATATCAATATTTGCAGCGGGAAACTATAAGTGATTTGTTTTCAATGTTTTTTTTCTCTGAGCCAGTCAGAAAAGCACACACGGAAGCCGATCAAGGGATTCACCTGCTCTGACAAAGCCTACTCATGAGCACCTTTTGGGCCATCAATTGCAAAACGATCGCATTCCCTCCGCCCTCACACTGACGTCAGAAACGGGGGTGCCTTGTGTCATCGAGCTTTTTCTTCTCGATGACACAATACACCCCCGTTTCCCTCTGCAGAACAAAAAAAGTCTGGGTTACAATTATTTAATTAATTACTATGACAAAGAAACCCTGTCATTGATGTGAACAAAATGGACAATCTGTCAACGCACTTGATTCCTCCTCCTTCCCTTTTTTCTCAGAATTATCACATTCCTGTTGTTGTTTAATTGTTTTCTGCTGTTGCCATGAAGATCGATTTGTAGTTAAAAAGTCAGTAATTGTCTAAAATTTGACACAATAAGAAAAGGTTGAAGGCTTTAAACCTGCTGTGGAAGTCATCGAAAAGTGAAAGGGAAAGAGATAAGGTTTTCAGAAAACAAACATTTATACATTATAAGGAATACCCCATATTACCATAGAAAGTCAACAATGACTTGTTTCAGAGAATAAAAATTGACAACAGCTGGTGAAAATACACAAGCGAAATTCAAACCAGATAGATAGATGCCTTGAATACTACCCAGGTCAAACAAATAAATCCAGTGAAGAAATCAAAAGCAGAGATAGTAGAACAGAAGGCGTGTGGTAATTTGCCTATCAACACGAGCGACATTCTAGAAATGGGAAAAATAACTATAACTAGATCATCCCTTTTTTCCCAAAAACCGAATCTACAAATTTAACAACCCCAGTATCATTCATCTTGTTCACTTCTTCACCCTTCACACATTTTACCCCAAGTTCTTCTCGTCTATTGTTTTTATAACGGCCCTTGTTACAATTTAAATGCAGACTTTCAATTCATTTTATATCTTTGCAAACAAATATGCGTTTTCATTTATTAAACAGATCACATTACCACAATAAGTGCCGCTGGGCTCGAAAAATGTTGCGGCTCCTCCCAAAGTCGTGGGCAGGTAAAATTTTGTTATATTGTGTTTTGTTGGTTGTACCAATTACTTTTATAATAACTTGCAAATGTTGCTGAATAAAAATAAATTTTAAGTCGAAGTTAAAGTTGATTAGACAATGAGAAAGAGATCAACCTCGAAAAGTAAATGATACAAAGATGTCAAGGAATCCTGAGCGCTGGGCTGGTACACGGTGATGATTAAATAAAATAAGGAAATATTTTTTTGGATGGAGATTTACTCCAAATAGCGAGGAAAAGGTTGAGCGAGAAAAAAAGTTAAATAACCGGAACCCAGAAACATTTTGAAAATAGTGTAATTGTGATGATTTTTTATTTACACCAATTACTTCAAGCATCTCCGACAGGTAAGTTTGCTGTTAGAATATGATTTGGAATTCTTAAAAATTAGTCTTTACATAAGTTCCCTGTGAGTAACTGATGTTGTCAGAAGATTTTGACCTCAAAAATCCCAAGAGTAATTAATGTTCTCAGAAGATTTTGACCACAAAACATGTCAACTTTCCTGTGGTTTTTACATACATTCACTATTTAATCCTGAAGCCGTGTTTCCATGACAACAGATTTAAGAAAGAAGGTGATGTTTATTTGTTTTTCATATTCATGAAAATACTACCCTTTCTCCTCGCTCCAATGCCAGATAAAAACTGTTGAGGGCTTTGAAGAAGCAGTGAATTTTGTCCTTTAGTGACTACTACCATGTTTGTTATGAAAGAAGCATAAACAGAGTAATCTTTCAAATTCGATGAGTCTATAAAGCAAAGTGACTATGTGTGGCTGTTTTGTGCAGTGTCATTCCTCAAAACAACTCGATTCCTGTTTACACATAGATCCGCACTGTCGAAGTATAAACGAATTTAAGTAGCCTGACGATGAGAAGTATCTCTCGAAACGTAGAACAGAAAAGGCATACAGCTCATTACATGATAAAGCTCCTATATTTCGAAACAGGGCAGTTTGACTCCAGTTCTTGGACTGGTGAGACGATTTGAAAAAAAATCTATCAGGAATATGATTTTGGGATCTTGACCTCAAAAAACCTAAAGTTGAAATCTACTAGCAATAATGGGTGGGATTAGTTTTCAGATCAAATTATGAGGTAAAGTGTGACACGTTGTAAGCTGCAACATGATCTATGTAAATACAATAGATTTCACCCTTAAAATACTAGATGTTGAAGGGACCTTCAGGTTCGCTGAGAACACCAGAGCCAATCTATTTAAAAGAAAACTAATTTTGTAATATAATTACGTAATTTCTTACACTTCGTAAATTTCGTTACTGAGGTTTTTTAATATTTTATTTTCCCAGGCAGTAGTCTAATATCGAAAAAGAGTTTTCCTATTCCTTAAAATGAGTCGCACTCTTTAGCGCAGTGCAAGATTTCGATTGTCGCCCCAACCATCATAGCAAAGGGAGGACTGAATCGTTGAAATGCTGATTGCTAAGCACACAAACAATAGTTTCTCTAATTGTATATCTTTGTTCTGAATCGAAATCTGGAACCAAACGACCTCCCAAAACGTACATTTTTCCAAAAACATAATAACCCTAAAACCATCTCTGAATACGAGTTAAAATAGAAAATTCACCTTAATTGAGAAAGTTCTTCTGTTTACAAATTACACTGATTGCCCATTGCCCTTTTGTTTTTTAAACCACAAATGATTAATGAGGACATTGACAGGATAAAATAACATTATTTTACGGTAGAATGAATCGCTCTATCTTCACTTGGCAATCCGTTGGTAGATTAGAAGATACCAAAGTATCACAGCTAAAGCGAACATATAATTAATATGGTAATTACTAGGTCAAATTGAATACCTCTGTGAACTTTTCATTTTATAAATGTCTGCCTGACACATACGTTATGATACTTCAAATTCCCAGTCAGAATAGTCTGTATTTTCCTCGCCTTTCGCAAAAACTATTTATTATTTATTTTGCCCGCTTATACATTCGCTGTGCGATCTTTAAACAAACAGGCTCAAAATTCTTATAAGGTACAATGCATCCCACGTCAAAATTTCCCTGATTGGCATAACCAATGTAACATAGAAAATTTATTTTGTCCACTCTATCAGTGATTTGGGTATGACTCCTAGAATCTTTAAACCTCTTTAGATTTTCCTGGTCTTTGTTGGGTACCCGATGAGACTTTTACACCATTATCATCGAAAATTCGAACAGGAAATAGTAATATCAAAATCACCTGGTTTTCTGTTCGACAACTTTATATGATTTATTTTGGTACACTGAATGCTAATTTTTAGGATCGACAACTAGCAATTTTACTTAAAAATGCTATAAGACCATAAAAGCCTTACTAAACTACTAAAAAACTTTGGTTCAGTTCTTCGACAATTTCACCATCCTAATCAACAATTATCGTTACTTTGTGTCAAAATGGATAAGGCATTACGACCAGAAAGATTTGACACCTTACCCAACTTACCTACTTAAACAATAGAACACAATGATTCAGAACAGTTAAGAATTTTTAAAGCGTTTTACACCAGACAAACCTGAATAAACTTTCTGTTTAATTAGGGTTTTTTTTTTAACCAACCAGTTTTTAATAAATCGGCGAGTTTACTGCTTTTGAAGATGCAATAAATGTATTAAAGTATGTGTATGTCAACCAGTAAATAAACTGTATGCCAGGTATCTTTTGAGTATATGAAAGCAGAAGGGTGATTCATTGGATGAACATTTGAATAAGGAAAGAAGGCTTTTTAAAGTGTTGGAGCTCTACGGCAAATGAAATGTTAATCACTGTGGTCAATCAGCAACTTCTGCTGCGACCTCTTTTCCAGTGACGTTATGAGAGATGAAGCACTTAAGCTTTGCAGAAATATTTTGTCACGAAGGACATTAAAGGTCACCCCCTTTCAGTATTTTAATTGACAGTTGTAGAACCGATAATTTCGTTAATCTTAATATTGTAAATAGAGTATTGCTATCAACTTTTGCGATGACTGATCAAGTTTTAATGGCATCGACATCTCTTTCGAATTATGTTACTTTTATTAATTCAGTTGACATTACTGTCCTTGATAAATGTTACAACAGTGTTAAACTTTATGTATTGGACCATCTTTGTGTGGGTGTTGTCATTAGACCAGAGTTTCAGAAAGACCATAAAAAAGTTAGCTTTAAATTTACAGGTAAGAAACCACTAATTGTAAATGTTTTGTCTTACACCGTTAAACGTTGTGTCACTAAATCTGAGATCTTTTGTAAATGTATATAGATTGTAAAATGATTGCTGTGGATTCCAGGAAATACAATGAAGATTTTATCCATCTACGTGCCCAGTCTATCGACGTTGACGATCATGGCCCCCCAATGTCTCTGTTGTTTGTATGCTGGATGATTTCACTTCTTGACCAAGATTGGCCAATTCTTCTCCTCGTGCCAGCCATATAGCCTTGTCGCTGTCTCCTTTTCTCTCAACCTTTCCTGTGCTAACTAAATTTTCAAGCTTTACAATGAAGATAAGAAACAGTTTATTCTTTAGGAAATCCAAAAGGTTCTGTAACATCACAATATACATTATATAGAGCCTTTCAATTCACCCTGGCAAGGATAAGTGGTTGTGACTAAATCTCTAAACCACAAAAAGCGTCTTGTGATTGACTTGTCGCCAAATGTGAATAAGTATGCACAAGTAGGTGCATATCTGGTTCCACATACAGATGTGTTTGTCATCAAAGTTGCTCATTTTCGTCTTTTTAGCTCTACTCAAATCAGTTTATCATCAGAAACCATTAAAGGAATCCAATAAAACGCTTACTGGTTGTGGGACAGATAGTGGGTTATACTAGTTTAAACAGACGCATTTTGGGGTTACCAATGTCGAAATTATGCACAAAGTATAAGTATAAAATATGATAAAACATGCTCTGTAATAGGGCTACCGGACTATAGCATCCTATGACAAAATAAAACTAAATCGTAGGAGAACAGCAAACGTTTTCTCGGTGAGCATTGTGGCTCTCCAAACATCCCTCGAAAGAAATGCGTTCAAAAAATTGAAAGAAAGCTTTAAATGAAGATGCCTCAATGTGCCGAAAGTTATCAGATTTTTTCGAAAATAAGGTAAACAGTTAAGGTTTCTTTTCCTCGATTTTTTATTTTAGTTAAGAATGATTTCTATTTAGTACGACTTCTTCAAGGAAATAGGCCTTGAGTATCAGACTTTGTAACACATGTTGGTGTTTGAACATGATCCGAGGATTTCTCATGGATAAAGTTAAGCGAATTTCTTCATGTAGTGATTTTTGACGTGCATTCAAATTCTATTCTATTTTCTAGAAACGGTTCTGATGACGATAAAGAATAAATGAACAAGTTCATATGGACACTACCGAAGAAGAAGAAGTTGAAACACAAAAATATCTTATTCTGCAGAGGTATATACTTCCACACCCAATGAGGGATTTTCTTCGAAACACCGGTTCCTGAAAGTCTAGAAATTTAAAAACCACTATCGAATTTTCTCGAGAAGAAGTAGCAGCTTCTATTAACAGTTTTTTTAAATAAAGGCTTCTGTTCGAAGACGGTTTTTATCTACATATTCTGTCCTTGCATTGTATTTGAATTTAATTGTTTGTTTGTGTCTTGAAGTTTTAGCTCTTTCTTTTTGTCAATATCATTGTTGTCACAATGGCAGAAATTAACAAACGAAACTGTTGTGGCTTTCATTTTAAAAAAGCTAACAAGCTGCCGCAAAATATAAACTGTAAAGTACAATAATTTAGTATAAAATAATTGTCTTTTTTCGAATGAAAAGTGTCTATTCAACAACAATGTTGGTGTTAGTACTTTTCTATTTAATATTTTTACTCATAATTACCTCGATTTATCCCTAAGATTGTAAAATTTATACTGCTTCTATTTCAGGGTGGATTTATTGAATTTTCTGCTTCTATTATTGCGGCTTTTATTCGAGGACAGCTTTTGGTCGAGAAAATACGATATATCAAGTTGTACGTTGGACCAAGCACATCAGAAGCAATGAAGATTTAAGTCTCCAGCCTCGATTTTGAGAGAAATACTTTTAACAATTTTCATTGATTAAGACGTTTATTTTATTTCTCTTAGATGACTAAATCAATTAAACCAGTAAACATAAAGGAGATTGCAAAGGATCATCAGAGAGCACTTACATTCAGAAATATCAACCACAGGACTTCAAATATCCGAAGAAAAAGTTTTGGTCGTGACCGGAGAGACCTCTTAATCTGAGCCAGTACAAATTGTATCCATGGTTGCACTACGACTGATGTTGTGTTGTTTGATGTTTGTGTTTAACAGGGTAAAAAAGGGAATTTGATAGTTTCAACGAAAAAATGTTTTCATTTCAAATGGATTTTCAAAATGGAAAAAGGGTCTAGAAAAATAAAAAAAATACCATATCACTAATTGCCATCGTGAGTCAATTAGTATGTCAGGCATAAGAGACACAAATGAAAGCCTTGCTGATATGATTTTCAACACGTTATCGCAAGAGAAGTTTGATGACCACCAGATGCAGTTGAAAGTCTTGGATAAGTGTGTTTTTTAGCAGAAAAGGTGTTCCACTTAGAGGAAATGAGAATGATGGTAATTTTGATCAAATTCTGCTCCATGCTGCAAATTATGATTCCAGAGTAAAAAAATGGGTGAAGAAGAAAACAGGAAAATACACGAGTCCGGATATATAAAACGAGTAATTGAAAATAATAACATTTTCAATATTAAGAAACAACTCAAGTAGTATAAAAAATGGCGTGTTTTACACAATCATACCAGATGAGGTCACAGATGTTTACAACAAAGAACACTTTGCATTATGTTTTAGAAGAATTGATGAAAATTTAACCCTTTCTGAAAATTTCAGTGGGCTTCATGTTGTTCCAAACATTTGTGAAGACACTTCTTCTTGATATTCAAGATATATTTATTTATTTTAATTTGTCGATACAAAATTCCCGAGGTCAGTGCTACGATGGAGCAAGCAACATGGCAGGCTCAAAGTCTGGCGTTGCCCCTCAAATAAACAATAGAGAACCAAGAACAAATTTCACTCACTGTTATGACCATTCATTACAGTGTGCTGTTGGTGACACAGTGGAAAGATTCAAGAATTAAAGACACTACTTCAGAAATGTCGAACCTATTGACGTATTCACCAAAAAGGAATGGGACAACATCGGATTTGGTCCCCAACATGTTGGACAGTTCGTGCTACCACCTCGAAGAGTATTGTTGAGAACGAATGCCCCAGATCTCAATGATTACCGCTCACTGCGGCTCCTGATCAGTCTCTCACTGTTCACCAGGAGAGTTATGAAAGATCGAGAAGTGGAGGGTGCTACAGAAGCTCCAAAAAATATATATATTGGAACGAAAACGGAGACGCATATTAAGGGTCGTGTGATTGTACAACACTCAATGGTGACTTTTGGTTAATTTTTTTGAGTAAATCTGGTCATTTTGTTGCTCAATCACTGAGACAACCTATTCCGTACACTGCAAGACTCAGATAATTTGGTGTTAGATTGGCAGTCAGTGACAAATTTCACAACTCTGACTTTAACCAAAGTTCGATCTGATCAACATTTTGCTTTATTTTGGAAAAAATTCAAAGAAAGTAGCAGACAGTATAGAAATATCAGCTCCTGTTATTCCTTGAAAAAAGCATCCTGCAAATTATTTTGTTGGGTAACCTCCCTCAGAATTCACTGAAACCACCGAAGACCGTTATCGACGTACATATTTTGAGGCAAAAGACACTTTTGTCAAATGTATCAAATCCCACTTTAATCAGAAAGATTATACGCAAACATAGGCCAAACTGGAAAATCTTCTTTTCACAACTGCCCAAAGTGAAAAGAGAAAATCAGCTTTGTATGTGATTTTTATGACTAGAACACGTTTTAGTTGCATGCACGGTTATCATTTTTAGAAGAACTGTTTGCCGATGTTGATCAACCCAACTCCTGTTATGGGAATTATAGGACGATTGCTGAAAAACCACAAAGTTCTCAGTTGTCGGAAGTTTCTACCCTTGCTAAGCCACTTTTGGTTGACCGGCAACAAATCCAATCATTGAACGATCTGGTTCAACTCTTAGAAGGTTCATGAGAACATATCTTCGTACAACCAAGTGTCAAAGTCATTTGAACCACTGAATGCTTCTGAATACGTACAAAGAAGAGGTTGACGAACTTAGTCTCATTGATATAGCAAATTAGTTCTGCAGAGACAGTCTGAACACGTTTGGGAAATTTACTGAAAGGGACACTCCTGGTATTTTGAAACAAATGTTTCAGTAGCCACAAAAACATAATTTATTAGCAGAATGATCGAAAGAATATTTCAGGGTGCACGCAGTGCAATTTGTTCACGATTAGTCGGAAGCATTCGCCCAGGGGTGTTCTTAAATCCAGGTTTTCTTCTATATTCTATGAAAAACACCTCTCGATGAGTGCTTTTGGCTGGTATAAGTTAAAATTTACTCTAATTTGTTCAAGAGATGAATAGGAAAGAGATAGACCAATGCTTTTTACATTTGAAAAAGTATTCGTTTATGTCAGATACATTTCAAGAAGATCATCTGTGACAAAATGGACATTCACCAAATTAAAAACTAAGCGAGTTCTGTAACAGATGGTTTTCTTCGAGTTTCCAAACAAATATATAGCACCTCTTCGATTATTATGAGATGTTTAGCAACGGTTATTTTTAAGTGACAAATATCCTCTTCGCTCCCTTTTCATTTAATTCCACGCATCATCAGTCATTTTTTGCATTAAATTGGCTAATACTTCCGGCTAACGGAGACCACTTGACAGCCTTCTTGTTGATTGATTGGTGAGCCCTTTTTACTTCTTGCCCCCTGAAAGTCAACTACCTTCCAAAGGCCTGGTGTGATCATGACTTGTCTGATGAAAACTCAACAAAGAACACACTGCAGTCCATAAAACGAACCCAGATAGATCTAACAAGAATCACATCACAAAAGATAGATAAACATACCCCTGTTGCGATCTGGTTGAAGGACGAACACGTGGACAACCACTGCATTAAAGCACTGGTGTCACTGGGCCGGAAAAGAATGAAACTTTTTTCGTCGTTTAATATCGTACCATACGAAAAAAATTGCAATCAAAGGAACAATGTTTACTGTTAATGCTCTTAATTCTGAAATTATATCCCTTCCTGAGACCGTGGAGTTACCTAGATTAAGGGCAGGAAGGAAGGAGTGCATGTGCAAAGATGATGAAGGATCTTGCTAAACTGGAAAACGGGAAGAGAAACAGGCAACCCTCCAGGAAAAAAATACCCAAAAAGAATCGGGAGACTGATTTCAGAATGGGGGTATTATTAAACCCGTCTGTGCAGTTCAATTAACAGAAGGGAAGATGTTGTGTTGTGGCCAATGGGTTTAAAATGAAAAATTACACGAAATCCAATTAATATAAAAAGTATTCAACCCCAACTGTTGTAAATTTTTAAAACATTCTCCACTTTTTACAAGAAAGAAAATTGTAAAACAAGTATTTAATGTGCACCAGTGTGTAACTCATTTCGCATTCTGTCAGTTGGTTTCATTTTTTAGCCAACGTTCACAGAAGCCGCCAAATTACAAATTTGCGTCATTTCGAAAGCTGAAGTTGGGTATCCAGCCTTTAGCCTTAAAATAATTGACAGGGTCTTCCTTTCAAACAAATAAATAGGTTCCATCAGATACGCAAGCTTATCAAAAATACCTTTGGTGAGGCTTAGAGCTACACATACAAAGTCTTTAATTCCACAGTGAGCAACCTGAAACTTTGCCTTGTGCAGGTTTCAAATGTTTACATGGGTTTTCCAAGTAAATATCCCCCGGATATCTCAAATAAACTGAATTCGGCTGGCAAACCTGCATCACATCAAGAGGAATATATTTTCCATTCCTCGTTTCATTTTGTAACTGTTCTTACTTACTTAAGCCCATAGCCCACGGATGAGCATAGGCCATCGACGAAAGTTTGCCACCGCACTCTGTTTTGGGCTTCTCTTGCAACTTCAGTCCAGTTTCTTCCCTGCCGTCTCAGTTCTTACTCGGTATTTCGCCTTTTCATTTCTCTTGCTACCTGAAAAGATTTTCCTGTTTCGTACATAGTCCTGATGTTCCAAGTTGCTATTTTAACTTTTGCCTTTGGTGTTAGAAGGGGAATCGGCCTCGCAGCTTCCTCTCGGCTTTCACTGCGATGCGTCATGTGTCTCTGAGATCGAGTCCCTTCTTCCCTTTGGCGAATGTGTTGGTTTCTTTTCGTCGATGCTTCTGTAGCCTTGGTGATTTTACGGGGTGGGGGTGCTGACCCCACGCCCAACCTTCCTCCTTTATCCGGGCTTAGGGCCGGCTGTGTTATCCGAAAATATCACCGGCGGAGTTTTTGTAACTGTTCGCTTCACAATAATTCCTGAAACAGCTGTTATCGTCATTTCAAACCTTCCTCTTCAACAACAACGAAAAGTATTTCTTTTCAATAACGATGTTGTTAATTCAAAAAGAATCTGAATTATGCTCTCGTGGTGGTGTGTTTTCACTTGAAGCCAAAGGTGTTAATGATGGTGCAATGCTGGCTGATCCTTAAATAAACAAATATTACAATTTTGACACGCACATCTCACCTGCAAACACGCGATTGTGAAGAGGGCGAATATATTCTGGCAATCTCATTATCGAGGGTTATATTGATTTGCGTCGCATTTATTGCTTCAGTGAAATTTTCCCCAGTTGCGTAACACCAAAAGATGTGTTGCTGCAAGTCACGAAAAAGACGTTGGGCAAGCCATAATGATTGTGGGGTGATCAGAAAGAATACCCACGGACAGAATGACTTCAGCAATGCCATTGAGAAAAAAAACTTTTCTGACAAAACCCTGCAACTCAATATCTTCTCTGGCACTGTCCGCTCGGGACAAAAAAAAAAAACGTGAAAAAATTGTTGATGCTGTTTTATGACGCAGTGACGGCTGTTTTCAACAAGAGAGGATAGTTAATTATTAACATTAGCCTTAATAACAGTTTTCGGTTACCATATTATTACGAACTTCTCGAATTTCCAAGGGTACTTGGTCCATTAGGGTCATTATCTGCATAAGAGTTGTGGAGGATACCTTGACAAATCACTCCCCAACCAAGCTACGAACCTCTGCGATATGAGCCAATCAACCCAGGCTCATCAACACCGGCCCACTTTAGAACCGTCCCTGGCTGTCGCCTCCTTCAACATCGAAGGATACCCAGATAATAAAGCTCAAGTCTTTGCCGAGAAAGCTCTACCCAATGATGTTTCTCCCTGCAGAAAAACCACCTCAACACTGACATCAAACGAAACGCTGGAACGAAACATTGTTCCGCAAACCCACACTCCGGATTGAGAAAATCCAAACCTCAACATCACTGGGGAAGATAGAACTGATCACAGCCAAAATAAGAGATACCACTATCATCTCCATCTACAAGCCCCCCAACAGAGAGTTCCAGTAAAGAAAATACCCGCTGAGCTCAATAGCAAATTCACCACCGTCATTAGAGACTTCAATTCACATAGCCCTAGTTGGGGCCACAAGGACAAATGGACTCCCTGTCGAAACTTGGATGCATACCATGAACCTGTTCTTGATCCATACTAATATCATATAATAATATAATAATATCATAATATCATACTAATATTCCAAGATAGTTCAACAGCGGCAGATAGTAGAGTGGGTACAACCAGGCTTGTGCTTTGTGTCTTCCGCGATCTGATACCTCTCTGAAAAGCAAATCCTGGGTTCTGTCCCAAAATCACAACACCAACCAATAACTGTTAAAATCAAATCATCCATCACAGCAACGCACCAACCTTTCAGACGCCACTTCAATCTGAAAAAAGGCAAACTGGCCCCTTTTTGCCGAGAAACCCGACGCCCTGCTTGGGAACATTACACTTTCCCCATCCAATTACAATGAATTTACCAAAGCCCTGAAGAAGACCGACTGCGCTACTATACCCTACGGCTGCAGGACGAATAATATCGCCGGTCTAACAGACGAGACTGCAATCCTACTTTCAGAATATGAAAGCGAATTCCAAGACGACCCTTTCTCAAATGAGACACTACACTTAGGAGATGCCCTCCTCGAAGCTCTAGGGACAGAAAGGCAGACACTTGCCAGACACTGAAAGAAAACACTAACATGTCAGTCAACAGCAAGAAGGCATGGGCCACCATCAAGAAGCTGGACGGTGACAAAACAAGCCTACCCACGATAACCAATGTCATGCCGAACCAGGTAGCACGCCAGCTCGTGAAAAATGGGCAAAGCAGTGCCTGAAGAAATTCTACAGGCAGAAACATAGCTACAAGCTTACCAACAAAAGAAAACCTGTCACTCACAACAAAACCTGTGAGCACGGAAGAAATAGACGCTGCCATGCAACCATTGAAAAATGGAAAGGGCCCTGCTCCTGATGATATCCTGACAGAAATGCTGCTACAACCTGGTTACTGGATATGTACAACATCATATATATATATATATATATATATATATATATATGTCTCAGCACTGCTGAAATCCCGTAGCTTTGGAGAAGATCCAAAGTAGTAGCCATACTGAAACCTGGGAAGGATCCTGCCTCCCAAAAAAGCTACAGACCCATCCCCTTACTCTGTATCACCTACAATTTTTTTGAATGGATTCTGTTACTCCAACTTGGGGCACTAGTTGAGGTGAACCTAATCAATGACCAGGCTAGATTCAGACCTGAGAGATCAAGCGCCGATTAACTCCTCAGGTTCACCCAACACATCGAAGATGGATAACAGGCGACTTCACAGCAGTATACGACAGTATCTGTTGTATAAATTGAAATATATACTCTAAATGCTGATTCGATTATGAAATCCGAGAAGAAACCACGAAGAAAACACTCTGATTTTGACTAATATGACTTTTATTCTTCCATTATCAACGGTATATCTACATACTCGTTCTTGTGTAAAGTTCTCTACTTCAATACCCCTTAATATACCTAAATACACATTATTTGTCAATATCTTGTGAATAAATTAACAAAAAAAATAAGTAAACAGATAAGGTAAATCTATGTGCTTAATTCTCTAACGATAAATTTACGCCAATGAAATTATTTTAACCAATAGCTCTATTCTTCTGTGGCGATAAAAAAGAAAAACAACTTGAGTTGTGTTACTAAATTTCCCGAGACTACGTAATTGCTACACGAAGGAGGTTTTCCAACATTATCCAACATAGAGCAATGATCCGGAAGATTCTTTGCCGTGTAATAAGAAGCTTGCTGGAGAGCCGGGAAAAGTTTATAACGACCAAAGGAGCACAAGGTACCTCCAGAAAAATGGGCTTCCCCAAGGCAGCGTTTTGGCGCCGTCACTGTTCAACATCTTCACCAATGATTATCCCTAACCTGCCTTTTTGTCCACCAGACATCTGTTGCAGTGTTGTGAGCATGGATCGGCCCCGAAGACAAGAGACAGACGACAGACATACCCTGGTTCAACACAAATAGCCCAGAAAGCGCCTGCCATCACGCAATAGTTTCCTAAACTCCACTTGATAGGGCTAATTCAGCAAAGCAAGAGAATATGTGGCATAGAAGATAGAACACGTTGGGAGACAAGGGACGAATTAGGAAATCCAGAGGAATAGAGCCCACGGAGACCATAAAGTCTGGTAGTAGTGAGACATGGCCCACTTGGAAAGCGCTAAACATTCTACGTGTGGGACCTGACAGATACATGGCATCTCGAAAGTCCAGGGGTTTCACAGCCTCAGATCACTGCATCTGTGGCCAAATACAGACAATGCTACACTTATAGAACCTATAGTACACTTATAAAGTGATACCGCATAATCCTATCAATTGTTTTGTATTTCACTAAGTAATGAACTTCTTCAAGGTCCTGACCAAATCAACTTCGTAGTGAGGGTGCCAATGCGTTTTCGTCAAGAGCATATTGTTGTACAGACTAACGTAGAAGCAATATTTCACCAGGTTACTGTACTTGTAAGGCCAGAGGGCAAGAATCATTTATATTTCTGTTTTGCGCAGAGGGTAATTTAGATTCCAAGCCCTCTTGGTAGTGCAGCCTCCCAAATCCTTTCAGCAAAAACAATATTACAATAAGTAAGTCACAAGGATTATGGCTGGACAACAAAATCCCAGACGATGATAATGAAACACGGAACAAGTAGGTTGGGACTTCATTTTCAAGGAATTCATAAACCATGTTGCTAGGAATAAAGTAACATGGAAATATTGTTAGGTACAGCTTCCTTACTTCTCTGATCTATCTGTTGCAGTATATAGTATTGCCTGTTATCCAAGACAGAAAGATGAAGAAGGCAACAAATCATGTACGTTAACCATGGAAAAGGAGAGGGTAGCACCATAAAAGCCAAAAACCATCCAAATAATAGAGCTGGCAGCATCAGACTTTGCTGTCAAGGTGAATACCCGTGTTCGAGAGGTGTTATAAATTCCCATTGACTAAGCGACGTGTTGGAATAATTCTACCACAGTCCTACAATACATAAAGATTGACCCGACAAGATTCCCAAGGTATGTACACAACTGACTGGCAATTATTAAGGATAGGCTCGAACAAATACAATGAAGGTAAGTCCAAACAAGGGAAAATCCAGCACCGACTGATCAAATCAAAACTAATAAAAAAATGAAAAAATACCTGTAATTGACACACATTGCAACCCTTCACCTCTCCAACCCGTAAATAGATAAAAACAACAGAAATTTATAGTATAACAGTGATAAAAGACTGTTTTAACTTCCATTTCTATATGATATAAACAAAAGACGATAAACTGCGTTTCAACTCCCGGTCCTGAATAACACAAAGTAAGTACTTAACTCATAATAATTCAGTCCACATAGTCTATTCTATTCGGTCATACTGTGCTTAAACGTAGATCAGAATTTATGAAATAATCGATTAATATCTCTGAGTTACGTATTAGTAATTGATTTTGCGGTCTCTTCATACCACAGGTATTCAGTTTGGGAAAAGAGCTGACAACAACGGAGTCTTGACGGCATTAGTCTATCCACTAGTCACCTGTGCTTTTGCGCATCTGCTTATTTCATATTAGGACCGAGATACTGAGCTCGCATTGTATTGTAGGCTCTTATAAGTGACGTAACCATTCTATACGTAACATAACTACATCTCATTCAAGCAATAAAAATATGTCATATTAATGCCTGAAAACTCGACTCTTTAGCATTTTTTTCAAGATGAAAACCGCTTTTATTTCATTAATGGGCTTTTGTTTCTTTAATATCTGCGGGATATGTTGAGAGCCTGCGAGTCCAAGAAGTGATGACACACAAAAGCATATTACCAAGGGGTTAGTCTTTACGTTACTCAGTGCATCTCATCATGCCTGTTTACCTTAGGAGAGTATTACATATATATATATATATATATATATATATGTATAAAGATAGAGCATATAGTATTACATCATCAAGACGTTTGCATGAGCCGGTATTATTGAACAGGATTAATGTTATGACTACGTACAATAATAAACACACTTATCAATTGTTAGAAGAAATCAACACAACATTGGATTTCATAATGTTAAGATACCACGAGCCAAAACACCCCACTCAAGCAATTAAAACATGTCACAACAACATCTTAAACTCGACTCTTAAAACACTCCCTTTAAAAAGAATAACTTTTATTTTGGTAATAGTAAATGCTTGTTCCACCCACAGGCTCTTATTTTAGAAAAGCGCGAATTCCATTGACATTCCTCAAAAAGAGAGGTCAATAATGCAAGTATAAAACGAAACTGTTTTGAAAACAAAGTCTCGGTTTTAAAAATAGATATCAGGGGGGAAAGAAAGGAAATTATGTTCCATGAAAATCGTCCTCGGCCTCTACACTAGGCCATAATGAAACTAATATTTTTATTTTATGTTTCAGCTGTAAGTAAAATGAGTGTATTATTACAATAATTATGATTCAGAAAGAATAGATATAAGAAATTAAATTTTTTAGCAATCTGAGGCTCACTGCTCTTTAAAAAAACTTTCTTGAAAAAAAAAGTCAAATAAATTTTCAAGTAATCAGAAAAAAAAGAGCTTCAAAATATTCATATTGCATGGTTTAAATATCATCTAATGCAAACCACTTCTTGTATTACAAACGAGAGGATTACCACACTGAACCCTAGCAGTCCTAAAACAATCCATATCTTACTGTGTTAAAAAATCCTAGTTACAAGAGGCGTTTTCTGACTGAAAACAAGTGTTTTACCCTGCTCATAGGAAAACCTGAAGTCTGGAAACTAACAATCGATCATATATCTAACTTAGTGTTTTCATAGGTTTTGGATCTAGTCCACATGCGCAGACATAATTTTTAAAGTCTTAAAATGAAGACACTGAGAAGTATTCACTAAGGGAAATTGTTTTAAAATGGAAGGCAAAGTTGATCAATGTTTGGGTCCAATTCTAATGAAAAAATCTAAACAATGGTAAAATGGGTATGCGACTATATTAACAAGAAATGGGGAAAAAATTATTATTATTATTATTATTATTTTATGTTTTGAATTTGCATTGTTTAAATACGATCTGTGCCAAGTCCCACCCTGGGACCTCAAGCAACAGAAAGAATAATGAGGCTACACTCCACATAGAAAGAATTTTATGCAAGATGTGTGATGTACCCATAAGTGCGATCTTCTGTATTTCAGAAAGAGATATATTTCCAGGGATTTGGTCATTTTTTATTATTATTATTAAGACCAAAATGACCTGCTAGATGCAGGCCTAAAAATTCACATACAAAACCCTACAATTCGTATCAGCAGGAACAATTTTCAATTAAGCCAGTTGAACTATTTTTTATTTCTTCTCTGATTAGTTTCAATTTTAGTTATCTTTTAACTATTATATTTACCTAGAATTCTTGATTTTTCGGTCACATTTGTATAGCAAACAAGAAGACACAAAAAGACAAAAGCTTTAAAGCAAAAAAGATGAACTATTTAAAAATAATTGGCAACAAATTCTACTTTTTTAAACATAAAAAATCCATTTAAAAAATCGCCAAAAATTACAGTCAACGAACAATTAACACTTCAAATCAAAAGAATCTCTGTGATAACATTTGCAATTGTAGACCGTAAATCAGACTGACCAGGAAAAATCGAAATAAATGTAGGTCATAAAAGTCGACTGCTGTGAAAGTTGGTAAACAATGGTAAAAACCGTAGTCTAACAAAACCCTTTCAGGGTAAAAAAACCCGAAAAACTCGTCAGAACCAAAAAAGGTAATTTAGTACCCATTACAAAAGAACAACTTTCTGCTTCCAACTCTGTAAGCTTTGAAATTAAAAAAAGGAAATAAATGTATGAACTAAGCCAATTCATACATTTACCTAGCACAGCAAGCAAGAGATCTGTTGTTTGGAACTCTTTTTATAACAAGAAAAGCAACTGGAGAACAAGTGATACAGATTTTGGTTAACTACACCTAAATCTAAGTAAGTCAGGCGACTTCATGACCAATCAATATGGCACCAAAACACAAGAGCGCACAGCGTCGTATTGGGGAGTTCTGATTCTGGACTGTAACATCACTTCCATTGGTAGTTTTAAAACTATAAATGACTGCTTTGGTAAAGGCCTGTCGTTATATCTGCCACTATAGATTCCCTGTTCCAATATTTAAGCTTAATAGCTTTACGACCAACTTCACTACGAATAAAGTGGTGCTGGAAGTTTGTGTGTTTTACTCTTCTGCGAAAAACTATCTTTTTTCTATCGCCATTGATGCTTCATTATCTATTATTGTAATAATATGATTAACTACGAATTGCCATGATGGGCCCTGCCTCTGCTCCCACTTGACCCAATAACTTTCAAAGCAATACTGTTTCTCTGGCTGCTTCACTCAAAGCAACACATTCAGAATTAGCTGTAGAAAAGCTTGCTTTCTTTTTCTCGTCACTATACCAGCTACCTACAGTCCTACTTCTTATAAATACATAACAAGGGTCGGTCAAGATACGTTCATCTCTGTCCCTTACATTGCTTTGCCTCCGCCCTTAAAGGCATTTGAATTGTGTTAGGTTTTTCTAGCTGTAAAAGATGGAGACTAAAAATGTTTTTGTACATGAAGTTAGGAACTAACAGGATCAACAACATTCTCTCTTGAGACCTAACATGAAAGTACGTCTCAAAAAGGTCCAGGTTGTTTCTAAAAACGTATTGACCGAGATTGTCCTTTAACCACAAAGTTGTCACATGTTTTCAGCAGTAATAGGTCTACCTTTAGAACTAGCATCAGCACTAGGCATTTGTTGTTAGTTCTGTAAAATAGGATCACTTGGTGAAAAGAGCTCTTGTTCAAAACCCCTTTCATTAGATCTCATATCGCGACAAATTAATAATTTTTTTGTCCTCATCAAATAGCTTATAACCAACTGAATTCGGACCATATCTTACTAAGCTTAACATTTGGGCTACAGATACAAACGTTTTGCGATTACCTTCAGATAATAACTTATAACCACAGCAACCAAAGATACGGATGAAGCTTGCAACGATAAAATCTCTGGAATGATGCGACACCTGTTGTACTTGTTGGCATGTAAGCAGTAGCTCCCAATAATTCACCCCACATAATGAGGATTATCAGCATGAAAGATGTGTGGAAATGAAATTTGATTAAACGTGCAGTCCATACATTCAGGATCTTCATTTTGTTGAGGGGAATAAGGCACTCTTGTCTCATGAACTACGCCGCAAAAATACAAACTACCTTTAAAAATTTCGAGATGTGTTGCGTGCTCGCTCAGGAGGAAAGAATGTTTTTACTTGAAGAGCTTTTGTTACGCTGCACACCTGAAAGCCAAGTGCGTCTCTCTGCTAACCTAATCAATTATCATCTCACTTCTTAAATTTACAATCACCACTAATACACATGTTTCAGGACTAACATATTCGTACATTGCATTATTTCACCGTTATAAATTGTTTATCAAATCATAAAATCAGCCCACAACTTGTCATTTCGTGCTCCTGCTGTCTTCCAGACCATTTGTTTGGTAAAAACATTGTGCAATTGGTCCAATTGATACATAATCAAGCCAACAATGTTATTTTATTAATTTTGCAATATATTTCGAAGTTAATACTTCATCTTCAGGCTACAAGGTAAAAATACAAAAACAGTAAAACTGCTAATTACAATTTCCCATCACAAATTAACATCTCTCTGCAGTATGCACAGCTGCAGCGAAATGTAACACAGTGAATTCAAATCTTCAATCTTTTTGAATAAACTGTAATTGAGAAACCTCCCTTGAGGGACCTTATTGACTAGTTAAATTTTTATGACTAATTCGCGGCTTTTGTACTCATCCTTTGTATTTAAGAACTCGTTGAAACCCATTGAGGCACCGTGCAAAATTGTCTCTACAATTAAGAAAATCAAAACAGTTCTACCATCATTAAAAGTACCCGTGGAAAAACCTATGCAAAGCGGTTTAGTAGATAAAATTACGCGATGCCCATCGTGTTATGCCGGGCAGCTACCCGACATCTGCTAACCCATGTAAAGGAGCATAAATGTAAAGCCGTGGGACAGCATTTTAAAACGTGTAACGTGGAGCTATCAATCAATCATGCAGAAACAATAGCAAACTCGACTAAGTCGGAATACAAGTTAATGATATTAGAGGCACTGCTCATTCGGGAAATAAAACCAACATTAAATACAAAGGATGAGTACAAAAGCCGCGAATTAGTCATAAAAATTTAACTCCTCAATAAGGTCCCTCAAGGAAGGTTTCTCAATTATCATAGTTTATTCAAAAAAATTGAAGATTTGAATTCACTGTTACATTTAACTGTAGCTGTATATACTGTAGAAAGATGTTGATATGTGACGGAAAATATTGTATTCAGCAGTTTTACTGTTTTTGTATTTTTACCTTGTAGCCTGAAGATGAAGTATTAACTCGAAATATATTGCAAAATTAATAAAATAACATTGTTGGCTTGATTATATATAAAATNTTAGAGGCACTGCTCATTCGGGAAATAAAACCAACATTAAATACAAAGGATGAGTACAAAAGCCGCGAATTAGTCATAAAAATTTAACTCCTCAATAAGGTCCCTCAAGGAAGGTTTCTCAATTATCATAGTTTATTCAAAAAAATTGAAGATTTGAATTCCCTGTTACATTTAACTGTAGCTGTATATACTGTAGAAAGATGTTGATATGTGACGGAAAATATTGTATTCAGCAGTTTTACTGTTTTTGTATTTTTACCTTGTAGCCTGAAGATGAAGTATTAACTCGAAATATATTGCAAAATTAATAAAATAACATTGTTGGCTTGATTATATTTCAGATCATTGATATTGAAATCTATTTTGCTCTTTGACAGGTCAAGATGTATATTTTTGTCCTTTGTCTGTGTGGAATATCTTTATCTGTTTGTCTTACAGCTTGTCTGGTTTCCCATCTCGACCTCAAACTATCAAAACTTCGAAAAGACCTCATCTGCATTTACCATTAAATAAACAAAGCAGGATGCGATAAAGTCGCCTGTTGAGCTTGCAAAATATTTAGCAACAAACAACCAGTGGCAACCGACATTGGTCCACAGACGTCACTGTGAATCTTTCTAATTTACCTTTTGTCTGTTCATCATCAACTGGTATGAATGATTTCATTGTTTGTTTTACTCACGCACATGCTCACAACAGAAAATTTAAGGACTCGGTGCCTTGGTAATTTGACACCAAGGACAAGAACTTTTCCCACATCCTGAAATTAATGACCCTCTTTACGATACCCTGATCGGCGATACCATAAATCCATAGTGGCAGTTAAATTATATTCATCCTTGCTAAGACAAACTGCCTTGGAAATTCTTTTGTTGGCATTGTTTACTGTGTCAACAACAAAAATCAGATTCTTGTGTTTGCCAATTGCTTTTTTTTGCACAGTTCTGCACCTGGCAACAAGACCATCTATTAAACACGAAGGAATTGGCCTGTGCCGTGACTTCACAAGAAAAAGGTCATTGGTTGAACAAGGTACAAATAAAACATTTGTTAACAAATGGCAATGACAACAAAGGAAACAACAATTTTCTTAAGAAAATTAACTAATTAGTTAATTTTGCTAAGAAAATTAACTGGCCCAAGAAATCCGAGAGTTACAAACAGAATTCAAAATATTCTGGTTTACTTTGACAGCCAAAATAGGATCCATGTTACCTTTTTTCTCAAGCGAATAAAAATAATTCGCGGGGTGTTTATTTAAAGTACTTAAATCTTCTCGCCATCTAAGTCTGCCCCTCCATTGTGTCGAGGTCCAGTTGGTTTATTTTTTCCCCTAGGAAGCAAATATTTTCTATTTCAGCAGGAGTTGGGGGCTGCTATGGTACAGGGATGTTTCTCTTAATTTTTTTTTTGGGGGGGGGGATTACCTCTGCCAAAAACAGAATCAGACATGTGAAATTCGCATTTTACAGCGCAGAGTGTAGCCTGCAGGGAAAATCACAGAAACTAAAAGCATTTTCAGCCTGATACGAGATTAAAATGACATAAAATATTACCATAATGATATCGGTTTAACCAGAAAGTGATCTAATTATTATGAGAAGCATCGAGTACTCTTAAAATTGTATTAAAAAGTAATTTATGTAGCATGGATTGAAAATTCTCCTTACAATGGCTTTAAAGTCTTTCTTAATAGACCAAGGGCCTTTTCCAAGGTCCTTGGTATCGTTTTATTGAAGAAAAAGAAAACTGAATATTAAGAATTAATTTTTGGAATACATGTACATTTCTGTCAGCAATTTCTGTGGAAAAAATCCGAAGTTATTGGGTTAAAAATGGATTTGAATTAAAAGAACCTAAAAAAATGGTCGCAAAATTTTACATAAGCACAATTACATAAGTACATATCTCATATTTTGTCATGTTTTGAATTACCTCTTTTGTCCCCTCCCCCTCCATCCTTTTAATGTTTTCAATTTGGATTTTTTTTTTCAAAAACCATTAGACCTTCAGGAAATAATTGAAAACCTCCCCCAAAACAAAAATAACTCTAGCTTTTCCTAAACTATGGTAACCCTTAAACTGAGCCATGTAAAGGGCAATCGATCTTCTGTTGGGTCAAATTGGCAGGTATTTCAATTTGCTATTCCAAATGATCCAAAATCCAAACATAATAGCCCTGGTTGATTTTCTGTCTTTCTCAGCTTTCCCATGCTTCTTATACGAATGGTTCTCATATTAAAGGCGAGTAGCTACTACCTACACCTATTCGTGTTTTACCTGGTAGTAATTTCTGCACTTTTTGTCCTGTCAACAGATGGCTCTCCTGGTTTGTATAAAATGGAAAATGTGTAAAATCGTTGGTACACCGAGCAGTTTCAACCCACTGTACGCTAGTTACATTAATCCGACTGATATCTGTTGTAAAGGATATCCTGCCGTATCAGTAAATTTGTTTGGTTAAGAATTTCTTTCCCTTGGTACTTTGTGTAAACATACTAGTTTTAGATTTTTTTGTGCATTTGCATTCTGAGGCTTACTTGCTGATGCTCCGGTTAGACGTCTTTCTGCTTAATAGTTTGCACCAGACATATCCTCCATTCGTCTCTTTTCACCAACAACCTAAAAGATCTTTTTGATCGTAAGAGCTCTTCAGTGGACTTTTCCTACTACTTTTTCTTGGTTAGCCTTTCTTTCTTGTCCCTTCTGACGCCATACCCGCGCTTACTTCGAATATTTTATACGCCTACCTTTATCTCATTTCGGTGGTGGTGGTGGGGGGGGACCATCATCAACCAAGATCATGGTCCCTCGAAATCCCTCGAATCCTCGTCCTTCAGTAATGTTTTAAACTCATTACAATACAACTTTTTATAGTCCTGCGCTTTTACCCTTGCGAGCAACTACGTTATAGCGCGCAGACTCGGCATTGTCCTTTGTCACTCAAAACAACCACGAAAGGGTGTTCTGCACCATTTTATTTTAGGGGTCCAAGTGTCTACCCTAATGGAGTTGCTGATTTAAGAAAGCTAAGACTTATTTACCAAGAAATTAATTTTTATTTAAAAAGCAATTAAGGTGATTATTACTCAATTTTTCGGGCATTTAATAAAATTTTCCGGGTCTTATTCTAAAGGGTCTAAATAAAGGATATTGTTCAGCCAACTGCCAAAACATGCTTTCAACATGGAATAGTGTATTGTGATTCAGGATACAATATTGGGGAAAGTTCCATCTTGAAAAATGAAATTTGAAGTAACTGAATGTGAAAAAAGAAAATAAAAAATGTGGGTCAAGTAAAGGACGAGGTTCCACGCATATTTGGCCAAAAGGAAAAAAAGAGACAAAATTGTTTGTGCAGGCCGAATTACCAGTTTGGTTTACAAATTAATCGGGGAAAGGGAGTCTAGGAATGAGCTATTTCTACTTTTTATCAGGCAGTAACGGTATTTGCAGGCTGACTGTATTGACAAAATAAATGATCACCCGAATGATTATTAATCCTTCCCACCACAGTGTTACAAGCACAGAATATAATATTAAGACGTTCAAAATGCAACGAATGGTGAAACAAAAAAATGCCTTGAATTTTCTTTACATTTGATTTAGTTTCATTTAACAAAGGACTCTGTCCAGATGATGGATGATGGTAAGTCAACTTTGGGTACTTAAAACAAAGCTGGAGTGTGCATATATTGGCGATTTTGTCTTGATACGCAAGTTCTTTTGCCAGTCTAAAATGCCATCGTACAACTAATTATACACACTGTAGTACAAAAACATGTCAAAATAAACTTTTGTTACAGAGAATAACATCAAAAGAGCAGGAAGAAAAGCAAGCCATGTAGCTGGCTTGGCATCTACATACGCTATCAGTTATTACATTTAAAACAAGTGTCCTTACAGTTAAGAAACCACAAAAAAACCCAAACAAAAAACCAAGCCTAATTGCCACGTTTCTCTTGCCACAAGAAAAAAAGACAGAAATACTTGAGTAGCAAATCTTACTAACAATTAAAGCAGCACCAGAGCTTTTTAACAGGTGTCATTAAGGTCTTACAATGATACCCCCTCAATGTACATCACAATGCCCGTTACTTGTTCATCTCCTTGCTCTATTTTCTTTATTTACATTGTACCTCTGGGTTTTTTTTACTTTTGTCTCTCAGGCTTCTTTGAATCCGATCTGCTACATCTGTTGAATTTGAAGAAGACCCTTCCCCCTGCAAACTAAAAACTAAACAGCTATCTCCTTGGCGGGCCACGGCCCCTACCACCCCTACCTCTTCCTCGGCCTCTTCCGCGTCCACGACCAAGAGTAACTGAAATAAAAAGGGCACAAAATATGTATTTCTTTTTTAAAATTTAGTAAGAAAAAAACTAAACTATAAAACAAGATATTTCTTTTAATTGTAGTATAGGCTCAACGTGGTTTGATTGTTTTCCGTAAGCCGATCATCTGTGTGTCTTCCTCTGAACAAAAAACATTCGAATGTACATAACATCTGGTAATATCTACTTTGTCTTTGTAATTGAGCATTTAAGGTGATCTGATAAAAGGTTGAAAATGTGAAAAAAAATAAAAGCAACAAAATCCAGTGTGGCTGGGATGACACACAAATGGAGACAAATTAACCTTACTTGTGCTCTGGTCCTTGTTAGAGTGAAACAACAAAAACTAATTATCAAAAATAAACACACCAAAAGTCCAACATAAATCTAATGTATATTTTAAAATTTCTCGTAGTGATATTAGTTGTTATTTTATTTCCTAAAAATTCAGCGAGCAGTTTTATATGTTGTAATAAAAACAAATATCGGCTTTTAGGAAATCTATTTCAGATATATGGTGTAGCAAAAGACAAGCTCTTGTATGGGTATTTCTTAAACATAACAGCTGGTTCAATAGCCTTAATCAAGGAGAGACTATTTCATGTCTTGAGGGAAAACTTTGTTGACATACATTTTGGATGTTAGTAATAACATCCAAATATCTCTATTACACTAACTCGGTCACTTTTGATTCTTTGCAGATTGCCTGTCATGATTGTACGTGACCAGCCTTTCCTTGGTCAATCGGTAGCATGGAGTAAATTCAGATACTTGTTACGTTTGCAAAGGTTGAAAGGTGAACCGTTGAAATCATCGTGTTTAAGGATTCATTACTCAACTTGGAAATTCTTGAATACCGTACACAAAAAAGTTTAATCCAACAAGATAGCCCTTTATTCTCTTCAAGTTCAATAAAAATGTTGAACGTGGGTAACGATAAATAAAATATTAATTTTTTCTACATAAATCTCTCACTTCGTGAGGAATGTTTTTTTATACAATGTGAACCCGGAAGTAAATGGGAATAAACAACGGGATGAATTGGTAAAACGAAACAAATAACAATTACAATGAAAAATTTAACATTAAAATAGTTACTTACCTTGCTCTCTCTTTCTTTTCCTTTCACGGGGTGACTCGTCAACCAGAAGAGTATCTAGTGGCAAACTCTCTGGGAGAATAAAGTAACGTATATTATTGCCGCGAATACTAAGAGTTTCTAACTGAACTGGATCACGTCCTTTTATTGTAAGTTTAACTGCTTTAAGGTGAGTATTCATGCTCATGTCAACTCCTAAATGACAAAAACGAAAATATTCTGTTAGAATGAACATGTGAGCTAATGAAACAAATCAAATTAGGAAAAACACGACAAGCGTTGAATAGGAAATCAAACCTAGCCATTCACAAGGGCTAGATTAACAGGAGTTTTAATGGGGAAATGAAGTATTGTAAAATAATAAATATATAAATTAATTAAAAATTAAATAAGTATATAAACAAGTAAAAATCAATAAAGAAATGGAAGTCTTACAACCAAAGTCAAACTAAAGCATACTGATCGCATTTATAGATTAAACAGGGCGTAACGTAGGATCCTTTTTTAGCAACTGCAAAAATACTTTGCAAAAATAGAACACATCTCCCAATTTATATGTTCACTTTAAAACGCAAACAAAACAAATTATATAACACTCGCAGAAAAAGAAAATTGCAGCAACTTCTTTGTTATATGACGTAATCATAACTGCTGTTGATATTTACTCTAATATTATGCAATGTTCGAGTTTTTTCGAAGTGCCTTCAGTCATTATGCAATATACTCGAACAAAAGATCCCATCACGTTTTGCTTTTTTTTCTAAAAGTGATAGTGTAGACAGCTGGAAGTTCTTAGAGAGTAAAGACAACATGCGCAATCGGAAATCAACATTTCTAATCGCGGAGGAATGATAAAGGTCTTATCTACAGCAAATGATACAGATGATCAATACGTATGTAGTGTTTGCAACAAGAGCCTAAAAACACTGGAAACCCTTACGACGCATAAATTTTGGAGTAAGAACAAACTAAAAACGAATTTTGTGGAATTTTGTGATTCAACGCCAAAGAACCGAAGTGACAAACACAAAGCTTTGTTTACCAATTTGGGATTGAAAGTTAATTTCGACTGGTTGTTATGCTCGGCCAATCAAATACACCTTCACCAAAGCCCAAATTGGGATAGACTGCCTGAGTCAACTATCGTTCACGTTTTGCTGTGTGTTCCACGAAAATGATAAGTAAATGAGAAAAACCACATTCCAATATTGAAAAAATGGCACAAAAATTTGCGTGAGAAACTTGTTAAATCTGGAAGTGGCAAGCCTTCTTACGATCAGAAATGGGAAAGATTTTCATCTGAAAAGAGAATGTTGATCAAATTCCTCTCATGTTTGTTAACGTGAGCAAAGGAACGTATGAAATATCCCTGAGCAAGGGAAAGGAACGACGAGATTACAAACTATGGCTAGCTCAGCCTGGCAGTGGACTTGACAAACGGAAAACCGCGGTTAAAATGTGTTTCAGTTCTTCAGGAAATTGTTTTTCGGGGACTGGAATTAGAATCAGTAAAGATGAGGTTGTGACGAATGTCGAATATGTTGACGCATGTTGGCAGTCTAAGGCATGGGCGGTCACTCCGTTTTCCTTGAAATCAGTTACACACTCTGAAGTTGTTGCCGACCTTGCCGAGTATTTTCCCTTCTGCGATAATTTGACAATGCAGGCAAATTATGATTTCATGAGAGCAGTTGGGCACAAAACAGGTATTGTCTGGTTCGGTATTCCTACTGGAACACATTTTTGGCAGCCTGCTGATGTTGGGCCTGTGAAAGCATTCAATCTCAAGTGAAAGAAGAACAAAACACCTCGTTAGAAAGTGCTGCAAACATAGAACTCTGGCTTGGTGACGATGACCGAAAACTCTCCTCGATAGACCCCCGCATTTTGATTACTCGTTGGCTTGATGAACCCTAACGAAAAACTTCTAACGATGGCATATTCCTTTGTAAGATGTACAGAAGTTTCGGGAAAACAGGATGTCTTATTACGGCCGATGGTAGTGAGGACAAGAAAATCAACCCAGAAAGTACACCAAATTAAGTGGTTCCTCCTCCCGTCAATATTGCCAGTTCCAATGAGGTAACAGAGACTGGCCTCCCAGATGAGGTAAGGGAGGCCTCTAATGATGTTCTTCCTGAACCGGATGAGGAAGAAGAACAAGAAACTGAAGATAGTAAAGACATGAACATTTTTGACGAAATAATTTAAGGCAGTAACTTTCTAGTTCTGTCTCTTTGTTAACTTGTGTCTTACCTATTTAAGTATATTATGTATACTTAAATAGTTTATTAGTTATATATATATATTAGTTCATCGCCTCTGGCACCGAACTATGCGGGCACCATGCATGGTGGGTCCGAGGCTTCTACACGTGAGGAGCACACCCGGAAGACAGTAACTGCAGTGAGCTTCGGCCAGCTGTAGGCTAAATCCATGCATGGGACTGACCTACTGGCAGTATATCCAGTGTGGTTTTGCATAAGGCTAGTAACCTTATCTCGTAAAAAATTATTACTACAGAAACCACAGATCAATTCATTTAACTCACAGTATTGAAACAGAGATTTCATCACCGAATGTTAGAATGACGAATATAGGTCAAAGCCGAAAGGACGCTTGTATGCCGAATACTCTTGTTTTCAATGCTAAAACAATTACAAAAATGGCGACCTGGAATGTAAGAACGTTACATCAAGAAGGACGACTTTCCCAAGTTCTGAAAGAGATGATTAACTACAAAATTGACATTCTTGGTCTTAGCGAAACGAGATGGACTAGCAGTGGTAAAATGTCTTCTGAAGGCGTATCGTTTATATATTCTGGACATTCACAATATCATATTCGTGGCGTAGAAATTTGTATGACAAAGTCAGCCGAAAAAGCAATGTTGGGATGAAAAACAGTCAACGAACAATTTATAACAGCTCGTTTTCAATCCAAACATGCTAAAGTGTCTATTATTCAACTTTATGCTCCTACAAACGAATGCAGTGATACCGAGAAAGATCAATTTTATAATGTTTTACAAGACACACTAAACAATGTCCCTGATCAATCATGACATAAAGCTGCTGATTGGTGACTTTAATGCACAAATTGATTCATCTCGAGAGGGCTTTGAAACGATCTTGGGCCCTCACGGCATTGCCAATTCAATAAACAACATTGGTGAACGATTTGTTAGCCTTTGTAATTTCAATGATTTGAGCATAAGCAATACATATTTTCAACACAAACGAATTCACAAGTACACCTGGTTATCACCTGATCATGTCACAAAGAAGGAACTCGACTACATAGGAATCAGTAGTGACCACTTCCTTAGTTGTGGGAAAACTAAACTTAAGTTTAAGCGGGTGATGAAGTCTGAAAAACGCAAAGCACTAGATATCGCCAAGTTGAAAGATGAGGCAGTACAACAACGTTATAGTGTCGAGATTCGTAATCGTTTTTCTGCACTTGAACAAACACATGATATTGAAGAGAGCTGGGCAAATTTTTAATCTGCAGTCGAGGCCGCGGCCAAATCAACTATCGGTTATAGACGTGGCTCTCGAAAGGAACAATGGATATCTAATGACACCTGGACACCCATAGATGAAAGTAAGAAAATCAAAGAAAAAAGGGATCAAGCAAAACAAGCGTCAGATATGAGGAACTTGGGACGTCTATACAACGACCTTAACAAAGCAGTAAAATACAGCTGCAAAAACAATAAGAAAAATTGGTTTGAGAACAAATGTCGTGAAGCAGAAACAGCAGCTTCCAGAAACGATGCCCGATCCTTATATAGAATTGTGAGGGACTTAACGGGAACAAGACCAAACACATCGGTACCTATAAAAGACAAAAGTGGCAAAATATTTCTCTCGTCTGATGAGCAATAAACACATTGGGTTGAACACTTTCATGAAGTATTAAACCAAAAGATACCTACTGATACGTTTGATTTTACTGATGAATTGGCAGATGTAGAAGAACTTGATATTCTTCTTGACGACTTCTCATTAGATGAAGGTTTAGCATGCTTACGTGAACTACCAAACAACAAGGCTGCTGGACTTGATCACATCTCAGCTGAACTTCTTAAATGCGGTGGTGATGCTATGGTTACAGAATTAGCGTCCATTACAAACGTTATCTGGAATACTTGTAAAATCCTTAAGAGTGGAAAATAGGCGCTATAACATTACTTCCCAAGAAGGCCAACCTGTCGGGTTGCAATAATTGGAGAGGGGTCACTCTTATATGTATTGCGAGAAAATTAGTTTGTCGAATACTTCTTGAACGACTTCAAAGTTCAATCGATGTCCAACTCAGGGAAGAACAAGCCGGTTTTAGACGTGAAAGATCTTGTAACGAGCAAATATTTTCTTTCCGAACTATCATAGAACAATCATTTGAATTTCAGCACCCTCTTGTTATAAACTACGTTGATTTCAAGAAGGCATTCGACAGTGTTTATCGTCCTGCTTTGTGGCAGATCCTGAGAACGTATGGTATTCCTCAGAAGTTTATTAAAATATTTAAACGAATGTGCGAAAACTCCAAATGCTGTGTCAAGACCAATTCCGGGGTCTCTCAACTATTTCGCATAGATACTGGTGTACAACAAGGTGACATCCATTCTCCATTCTTCTTCTTGATCGTTATTGATTACGTGCTGAAAAAAGCTTTAAATAATCCATGCTATGGCATCCAATGGAACAATGGTTGTTTGACTGCCTTAAACTTTGCTGATGATCTTGCAATACTAGCTAAGGATTGTGCCACGATGCAAGCAATGACAGATTCGTTACAGAGTACTAGTACAAAAGTGGGATTGTGAATCAGTGATAATAAAACTAAAATCCAACTAATAGAAAAACATAACGTCCAGAATATAATTCTTGAGGGTAAATCTTTGAATTTTGTTGAGAAGTTTACATATCTTGGAAGCTGCTGCTTTTGTGTCAGAAAGAAAAAAGGTAACCAGCGCTTAACCTCGTGGATGCTATTACATTAAACTGAATGGAAAATTAAATGTAATCTTCCAAAGTTCGTTTAGTTCTTTATCATCAGTATTGAAAACCTCGTTTGGTATTAGAAGTTTGCAGCTTTTAATACTTTAAGGACTGACTTGGCTATTCAATGATCCATCATGAGGTAAGGTAACAATGGCATGATGATAGAACTGTTAGAACCAACAGAGGTCAATCCAATGCAAACCCATTTCGTTACAAGAATCGCTTCTGAGGTGGTAAATTTTTTCTGCAGATTTCACTTAAGATGCTTCTCAAACTGTTTTCGGGCGCATCTTTGAAAGGCTTGTTGGAAGAAACAATAAAAGTTAAAAAAGAATTGTTGTACATTAAGGATTTCAGGGTTATTGCATTGAAGTCATTACTTTCCTGTCCTCGACGTACACTAACTATTACGGCTTCTTCAGTTAAACTAGGAGTAGGAGAGTTTATAAATACATTCCCCCACTGCTCGTTAATACAACTGTTGATCATGTTCTCAGCAAAACAAGTACTTTTCTGGAAACCAGTTAGCACTTTGCTATACCAGGAATTGTGCCCTTTGTGGGTTATTCTTTATCCTTTCCCTCTTGAATATAATAAGCAGAGGAAAGCGGCGCAAATCGTCAGCAAGGATTGTGAATTCCATTGTGCATCGATACTGCTTAAGTCCAATGGACACAGTTACACAAAGTTCTTATTTACTCTTTTATCTTCACAAAAACTGTTTTCAAGAAGCAAAAAGGGAGGTGGAGTCTGATCCATATTCGCTATTGTCTTGAAGTTAAAAATAACGTCTGTGGGTAAGTTAGAACGCCAAGTTAAATCAAGAAATTGCTGGAATCAACACTTCAGATCCAATTTCGGCAATGTGGGAATTTCCGGGAAAGATATTTTTACATCTGAGAAATCTAGCAAACCATGGATCTGAGCACTTTAACAATTTACTAGGGTAAATATTCTTTTATCAAGTGCTTAGCTCAAGTGCTAATCAAAATTGTTTGCTAACTCTGCCTTCTCCTCATAGTTTCTCATGTTTAGCAAAAGAACTTGCTCCACCACAGGATATTTTGATGTACAACCTCTCACAGATTCTTTGCTTTACAATATTTGCTCCCGACTTTGATCCTCCTCTTTTATCCAAGTTCTAACTTGTTTCCTACTAATCTCGAATTTTGAAGAAACTCTACTAATATTTGTCTCATTACTATGAGCCAGTTCAAAACTTTCTGAGTGAATTTAAGTGGAAAAGATTTTCTTTTACTCTGTTGGTTGCTTTTACATGATTGTGTAAAAATGAAAGACTTCTACTAAGTTCAAATAAAAGTAGACTATCTCAGCATCAGACATTAGTAAGCCTCAGGTTAACATAAACACACAATGCAACACTGCACTCAAGAGCAAAGGGAATTCATGTTTTCAGAAGACGATTTGTTGACAAAGAGCTCAAATAACTAGTATCAGAAAACTTCCAATGTGCTAATGCAGTAGTTTTGAGGACTATAGATGGTGATGACCCAATAACATAAACCAAAGTTCTTTTCATAAGTCCTAAGGTCAAGCTCGTGTTCCAGGAAAGTCATATCAATAAATGCAGCTACTACAGGGGTCCCAAAGAAGCTCCATGGGGCAGAAGAACACCTAACTGAGGCATTAAAATTCATTAAGTACCAAATTTTTGTTGAAAAAAGGGATAAAAACAGCAGCATGCAATGGTTCAATGCAATTAAATTTGTGCTACCATGTAACAGAAGACATAAACACATAATGTACAATACATATGTCTAGGTATTTTCCTGTATACAAAAATAAATACAGTATGGTAGTTTCAGTGAAGTTTGGCTATTTCAGATATGAAGTGGACTGGCTTGTATCAAGAATTTGAAGGCATAAAAAGATAAGTGAATGGAAAAGTTATATTAAAAAACACTACCACAGAAACTTTGTGTTAACTATGTCAAAATATAAGAAGCTTGGATAAATAACTATTTAATTAACTTTTAACAAAACAAAACAAATCTTCTTTTTGAAGCTCTACAACAAACATTCATATCCTCCTGCTGACATAAAGCATATCAATTTAGTTGAAAAATCAGCTTGCACTGATGCCTAGTTTAAAGCAACTTATGTGTTTCAGCTAAATTTGCCTTTAATACTGCAAGTTTTCAAAAACTCTTCCTTATGAGCACTTAGAAACAAGCAAGCACAACTGGATGGCTGCCGAAACACCAATCTTGACACCTTTCCAATTTTTGCTTCATGACAATCCCCAGTAAGTCTGAGCACCCTTTCTGTTAGCACAACTAATATTATTTACAGACCATCATAAACAATTTCTATAGTAGAGTGACTAGAGTGAGTCTTGGCTTTGAACCAGGTTTGGTGAAATGCATATAAGTCTTGATGTTAATGCCTGCTTTCAATTACAGTCTAGGTTTCTGTGTTATTTTAGAGGGTGACTTTCACTGGTGCCCAAATTTCATTTTTAGTCTTTCCACTATTTCAAAAATCAAAATTTTATACAATCCATATGATTTTTAATAATAAAAAAAGTAAATCAAATTTGATCCCATAGTGGAGGTGGTCACTTTGTGGAAAAATATCACTGTTTGGTATATGCATATATATTTTGCTTAATCTTCTAATGGATTTCTGTTAAAACAAAAGCAATATGTAAAAATTGTTTGCATAAAAAACAATAAACACAATTAAAAATTGATTAAAATTTGAAGCATTTACAACTTTAAAACTTTTCTAAATTTCTTCTCTGACTTGCTTATACAATCAAGAATTTTATTCCCAAGTTGAAAAATTCTAGTTCACCATATTGTGCCCCTTTTCCTTGCTTTCAATCTGGTTCAAGTACTTAATCAGCATCAACAAGTAATCAGAAGTCCCATCAGATGCTGCTGCTTTTAATACATCTGTCTAGCTGCAGGCTTAAAGACAAGAACTGTGAAAGCAACAAAAGATACTTAAACTTAATTGGGAACCAAATCTGTCATATTTGGCTTTACAGCTGTAGTCACCTGAGTGATGTTGGTATAAGAGAATCCATAAACCAGCTCTGTATTGTCAAAGCAGAGGCAAACTCCAAAGAAGTAGTTAACCATTGGATGTCATCTAGAATAGTTTCCTTTTCAGCTTAATTTCATCATCAAGGCTGGGGACTGGAGGATGCACACATGAGATAAAAGATGCTTGCAGTGTTGAGACTTGTATGCCTGTAAGACACCAGTGTGCATTCTGTCCAGCCTACTGCTGATGTTTGGTTAAAGGAAAACTAAAGGTTTCTATCGTAAACTGATAATAATGTAACCCATGCAACTGTAAAAAAGGAATCTATCTCAATATTCTGACAATGGATGTTTCAAACCCTGCAATCACTAAGCAAAAAGTTCCAGTGACATCAACACCTTGCTGCTCCTCTCACATTTTACCTTAAGCTTACTAGCTGTTCTAGTGTGGAATCCATGCAGAATCTTGGATCTACAATTAACAAATGATTGAATCCTTTGTTCACTACCCAAGCCAGAAAGCAGAACTGTAATGCATTAAAACATTTAATAACTTGCCACCACTGCATGTGTTACCTTAAGTAACATGGAACTTGATAGAAATATTTAAAAGAAAAGGCCAGTTTTGTCACACCTGTGGACCTGATCTTTACAACACTTCTTGAAAATGCCATGTAGTCATTTTTTTCTGCCCATTCATGCAACTGACATAAGCCACAGTGCTTTTGCCACAAAGAATAACCAGCTGATGATATGACATTGCTGAAATGAGGTTTCTTGTACAATAAAAATATTATATGATCAAAGAAGAAGCGGGTTGTTTGTTTAACAAAAGCTAATATTTAGGGTTTACAGAATTCAAATTTGTATTGGCCACAAAATTTAACAAAATACTAGCCATTGGTTGGATTAGGGTGGGTAGTCACTTAAGTGGGGTCATTTTAATACAAAGCATGTCAAGACTCTGCAGAAGTGGCTGAAAACTGCATGTGTTTGGTTAGGTGGTGGTGATTGAGGTGGTGGTATGTTGTTCAATGGAGTAATGATCATCAACATTCAGCTTCTTTCCCAAGTTTGTCCTGTACAAAAGCTTGCCCACTTTATTTCTACCTTTGGAAAGAAGTTATGACATATCTGTTTCTCTTGTCAAAGGAAAAATGTAGGCTCAGTTCATAAACAATTTGTGTGGAGACCATGCATTGTCTGAGTTTCCTTCAGGCAACCCCACAAACAAGTGACTGTGTTATCATAAAACACTTTTCAAGATCTACCTTTGTGTAATGCAAGAAAACTAAAACTTACTACATCATGAACAATGCAAGGTGTTTCATTTCAAAAATCTAGTTAATTTAAATGATTATTTATTTACCAGGTATACTTAAGAAATCAAAGACTGAACTGGTTGTATCTACAGGAGCAGCAGTGAACTCTTATCAGTTTCAATGCAAAAGCTAGCCAAAATAATGATTTTTGGAAAAGTACCAATGTGAAGACAATACCCATCCTAATTTAGTTGGTTATCTGAATCAATGTGAGAGGAGCCGTGGGTTAATGGTTAATGCAACTGCACAGTAACCAAGAATTCTGAGTTCAATTCCCTGAGTGGGCGACTTTGGAATTTCACAAAAGAAAAAGTTATTGGTGACGTCAGGAAGGGCATCCGGTCAAGAAATTCCTCACTGCCAAATCCAAGTCCCTGTGAAGGGCACCATCTGAGCCCCAGTTACTGGGAGTAAATGACATTATGAGGAGCCGTGGCTTAATGGTTAGTGCAACAGCAGCATAATCAGGAATTCTGGGTTTGATTCCCCGAGCAGGCGACTTTGGAATTTCACAAAAGAAAAAGTCATTGATTGGCATCAGGAAGGGATCCAGCCAAGAAAATCCTCACTGCCAAATCCAAGTCTCTGTGAAGGGCACTGTCAGAGCTCCAGTTACTCGGGGTAAATGACGTTAAGATAAAAAAAATCTGAGTCAATGTGAATATTTGACAAGATATTGAGAATGGTCCTCAATAATACATAAACTGGTTCTCTGCTGACATTTCATGATTTTGCCAGGAAAGAATACAAAAGAAAAAACTTGCTGTGGGATTAATGTGGCCATAAAAATGTGGTTAATGAGCTAACTCACACATTCTCATTGAAAGATAACTGGTTACCAAGAAGAAAGGAAGTCATGGACACTTAAAAAAAATACTTTTGTGTTTTTTTATCAATCAAATTTTAACTACCATACAATCTTTTAGGAATACTACTCAAGGGTTAAAAAAGTTGTCTCAATTAATTTTGTCAATAATGAAATTGCTTTTCCTCAAGTACTTCGATTAGTTCACTGAAGTGTGGTGTGTCTCTATTTAAATAATAATTTTGTTTTTCCTTTTGAAATGACAGTACACTTAAATAAATAACAATCCTCAGGTAATATGAAGCAACTTGTGTGATGAAAATGATGAAAAATAAATAACTATACTCAACATCACTGAGCACATATGATATAACACATCTATATACATATAAATTGTAGTTCCAGGAGTCAAAATAGTTCCAGGTCTTAGTTTCTATTAAATATGTATCACATGACTAGAATGGATGGGATTACAACTAGTGATGTAATGACTCAAATAACAGAAAATTTATAGGTTCCTCATGGATGGCCAAAGTTTTTATTGTACAACATAGGTGGATGATAATGATCACATATATGATGCATTTAAAACAAAATTTACAACCCCCACACTAACTAAATTACTGTAAAAAATAAGTACATATTATTGAGTTACCTGTTATTGTCCCATGTGCAACTGTTCCATTTTTTAACTCAACTGTTACAGTTTCATGACTTAGCTTCATAAGAAACCTACAGGAACAAAAACAATATACAATAGATGTAACAGAGTGTATTAAATAGTTCATTTAACTTTCACTGCTTTTTAACTTTCAAAAAGACCCTAAGGGATTCTCACCAACTGAGAATCATAGTTCCTGGATATTTAAAATTTCACATAAAACTCTCACCTCAAAGGTCAAAATTCTTCCTTGTTGAAGCACTCATGTCTTCCATAAAAAACATAACCATCAAAATAAAAAAGGAGACAAAAGAAACCTTTAGAAATCTAGGCCCAATGAGTCCAAATACTGGGTCCTATTATTTGAGGAACCACTTTGAACAGTGAAAAATGATGAAGAGAACAAATTTGAACAAAGTTCTGTATAAGAAAAACCAACAAACAATAAACCAAAGGGTGAATAAAGATACAAGTTGGCTGACGAGGGAATTTGCTCTGTAACGGTTCCAAATTACCCCGGTTAGAGAATATCGGCACAGCATTGCTAATAATTAAACATAAGCTATATACGTTTATGGTGTTATTAAATTAAAGTCCCATATCGCGTGTCAAAAATCGCTTCTCTTTTAAGGAGCCTTTTGGGTCACCTACAGTAGATTGTATGCGGAACATTGGTACCCAGATTAAGATTTCAGTTGAGGCTTCAGTGCAGACTAACTCTACACATCAAACATTATTGTACCCGTCCTAAACCGTACACTAGAGATTGCACAAGGGAAACTCAAATCAAGAGGCATAATTAATATACAATTAATAAGAACCATTATGCCGAAAGGGTATCAACCGCACGACTAACTGCTGTAAGCCGACTCGAAAGTTATTAACACCAAGTTTGGGGTTTATAAAACAAGGTCTTTAATTCAAATGAGTCACAACTGGGGGAAAAAAAGGCACTTACTTGACTAGCTTCATCTTGAAAATATCAAATCCGCTCCAAGACTAATTGTTTTTAATAGGTCTATTGGACACACAGTGAAGTAAAGCCAGAAACAACAAAACCAACGTGCAAATGTCGTTTGGTACCGGGGCTCTGTTCAACACCCGCCATTATTATCACAGGGAACAGGAACTCCAACCTTCGAGTGCAAATAGAAATTGGTTGAATTGTTTTTGAAAATTCGAGAAACAACTGTTTTCTGGAATATTGGAATTTTTCAGTCATTTGTTGGATGCTCTGAAAGATTGATAGACTTTGAAAGGAATACCAAAAAAAAACAGGCCTCTTTTTTCAAAATTATTTGTGTTTTTTTAAGTCGGCTGATAGTCTTCTTACTCATGTAGCTGAGAGAGTGTACACAGGTCCAGTTAATCAAAACTTGTAGGACTTGATATTTGCAAGCCTTGAAAAGGTTTGGCAAACTAATTCCTTTGGATAATATCAAATCTTATAGGTTCTGTGAAGGTGTCTTTGACATGGTATCTGAATTTTTAGTGATCTGGTTTCCTTTCTTGTTAATGCTAAATGACCAAAAATGTTTTTGTTTTGGAGCCACCACTTTAGTTCTTTTGGTTAACAGTTTTCCTGACTCAGTATTTTATAAGCTTGTTATTTATGCTGGTGACATTACTACGTATTGTATATCTGGTTTGATTCAGAGCATGACTTTGTAATTGAAAACTGACGTGGAGACTGGGTAAATAGGGGTTGTTGCTTATGTCCTTGGAAGATATAAAGATGGGATTGATTTCTTTGGATGGACCTCTTAATCCTTTGAATTTAATATTTTTTTCAGTTAGATGGAGAATTGTTAGCAAGCAGTCACCAATCAATCTCTGGAAATTTTTTCATAGCCTCTAATTTTTAATGGGGTCACAACTGACTGGCTTAGTTATATCTCCCTTTTAAAATATTGGAAGTCATATGAGGCACCTGAGGTTTGTATCTGTACATGCTGTGTTATACATTCGTAAGTCAATACTGTATACACTGCTTAGTGTATACAGTATTGTTTTCATATTTGGATTTATGAACATTTTTGTTACCTTACTATGTTTAAAAGGATTCAATATCAGGTCCTGTGCGCAGATGAAGTTGGAGGACCAATATACAATATGAACATTGAAGAAGTGACGAAGGCGTTGGCAAGGGTGAAATTGAGCAAAGCACTTGGGTACTCTCTGTTTTGTATAGAAATTACCAAATCCTTCAACAAAGTAGAATATAAGATGGTGTGCAGCTTCCTGAGTACCATATAGGAAGAAAAAAGAGTATCATACAAATGGAAGAATAGTGAAACATTACCAACTATTTCTGCATTCTTAACAAGTCAGCGTTTTATAGCATCACTGTTAATGAGCTAGGCTGAATACCTAATTATATGTTGGAAGGAAAGAATTTCTAAATTTTCATGGAGCATTGTCAAACGCAGAAATGATAACACATAGCGTTCTACGATGGTCAATTTTAGGGGCCTTTCGGCCCCCTGACATTAAGACTTTACATAAATTTTGTTCTTTGATCATTGAGGTTGATGTCACCGTGATGTACTAGTCATATAAATGTATGGTAGAAATCGAAAACTTAAGTAATGCAGAAGCTAATAGAATCAATCAATAGATTGAAGATGACTCTCTTCTTCTAAATCTTGAAAAAAAGAAAGATAGAGTTTATACTAGATGCATCCAGGGAACCCAAAACAAAATGCATTGTGATTTATACACCCCCCCCCTATCAACCAACCTTCGTCGAACAGATGTTTAGGAGTGACCTCGGATAGCAAACTCAATATGAATGAAGAACTCGCCGAAGTCAGTTTAAGGATTGAAACTAGAGCTTATTTATTACGAGGAATCGGCATGAAATTTTCCTGTTTGTTGCTAAAACCACCTTTAATACCATTATCAAACCGACACTTAATTATTTTTGTAATGTTTATTTTCACTGAAAGAAAGCGGAGACTTGTACTTAACGTGTTTAAACTAATTTACGATCTCTAATTGGTTAACCCAATTGAATATGACCTAGTATCTCATGAGATTGCAATCGGAGGCAACATGAAGTCGCCTTCGATTACTAAAGTTGAAAGTGAAGCTGGCAGAAGACCGTCCATCTACCAAGGTGCCTTCGTTTTCAACACTTGCCCCTCAGTCAATATATTGTGTTTTATCAGAACCTACGTTGATACCAGAAATTGTATTTTTGTGATGTAATTTAACTTGTATAAAATTGAAATATAATGATAATAACATTGCTAATAGAAAGCTAACCCCTTGAAGTGTGGAAACTACTGTGGAATCAACCGCGAAAACAAATGCTAAAGATCAGTAATAGTACACTGGAATATCATTTTGGGAAGATAAGTCCCACAGATGAAACGCAAATAGGATTCAATTCAGTCATCAAGCTAGTCATCGGAAGCTAAAACAGGCGAGAGCAAAAGAACTTCCGTGAGAACCGCACAGGGGCAGACTGAAATTGTCGAGACCAATGTTGACCTGCATTTGACCTCTGCTTTTAGTCGATTTCTATTACTTGTAATTCCGGACACAATACAAGAAAGAAAATTTTTGGTGCAAAAAGACGGATGAAAGTTGATGTTGAATGAAAGCAAGAATGAAATTAGTGAAGAATAGATTGGTTTTGTTTGTTAACTTTGCAGTTTTCTATTTTTCTGATTTAATTTGATGGCTACTGATGTTGCTTAAATTCTTAAGTTTTCAACACTGAAACCAAAATAACATATTTTACTCTCCAGATATTCCTTGGACAAACAAATTTAGAAAACGAAAGTAAAACATAAATCTTTTCTTTCATCGTAAACTAAAAGTAATACAAGACTTTAGTGTATAGAAAACAAGCGGTGATGAAAGAAACAGTAAATCCACTCCTTTCAGTCTCCATAGTAGGCAGACATCAAACGTACAGGTTAATAGTTCTCTTTTACATCTGTTCGAACAGAAGATCATTGATACAAAGTCACAATTTATCATTTTTGAAGTTGCTGATATACGTCAATGATTTATGATAATTTGAAAGGTCTTTGTTTCTTCATCATTGAATTACACTTAACATGGACATTTCGGTCCATGTTAAGTATCAATTGTGTAAATTTGGCACCCACAACTTTTTTTGTGGAGGATGCTTCCATTTATGAGGATCAAAAAGTATAAATTTTGAGATCAAAAATATTTATCCCCCAACTGAATAACTAATTCTTGTTTTACATTACAGCTCACTAGCAAAAGATGGTTAAGAACTCTGAACACCCAGGATGTATAGTTGGTTACACTTGTAGACAAAATTTAACCGTTTTCCATCTCTCATTTAACAAAGCTGAATTGTCGAGAAAATAGATCAACAGGAAAGACCAAGAGCCGTCTAAAAATTCTGTGCTTTGCAAATGCCTTTTTAAAAACAGATATTTGAAACAAGGTAAACAACCTACCATGGTGTGATTCACGAAACGTATTTCAACAATCTATTGCAGATTGCATATAACCCGTTGATGCTACCAACACGCAAAAAACCACCAAGAAAGAAAAGCTATCGAGAGGATAAACTTGAGAGCTTCGGTAAAATTTATTCTACCGCTTTGATTATTTAGATAAACAATACGAGGATTCATCTGCACAACTTTAGCATTATGTTGTATAACCTGCAATTTGATGATTTTAGTCAAATTCCTGACTTTGTTGAATCGATACGCGTTCAAAATAAACTGCATATATAGTTTCAGCCCAATGAAATCCCTCTTCCACTTCCGCAATGGCTTATCAAAGGCGACAAGGGAATGCTAACGAAAGAAGTAAGGCTGAAAATGTCTCGACATATATCAGAGCAGCTGTCACTAACAATCACAAGGCATTGTTGGAGGAAGTCACACAAAGGGAACGCTATCAAACTGAAGAGGAACCGCCATTTTTAGACCCAATGATATTGTATTTATCACATTTAAATCCACCTTTCTTTAAGTCTACAGATTAAGTCTTAAGAAACTCCCGAGGCTACCAACTTTATTGGTTTGTAAAGTACAACAAAAGTGAATGAATTCATTAAAAGCTTTGAAAATATTACTTGAAAGACGTAGCATTCCACAAGATATTGTATTGACTGTTAACCAGATGTACTTGGAGAGACCATATCAATACCCTGATGGGAAGTATGTCGGTGCAGATAGTGAAGAGAATCTTTGCGAAAGTATTGCTGTGTTCGTGTTGGTGGTACTGAAACAATCTACATCTTTTGTAAGTGCAGGGAATACCAGCAGGGACATTTACTAGCCATTGGATATCAGATAGCATTATTTATAACATTTCCAGTCTTGTTCGCAATGTTATTTATCTTTAGGGACTTGTCACTGGCTATCAATCTTCAAATGTTAACCGGATCATCTTATCAAGAGAACAGTTTTACTTTAACGCACCCCTTTACTGTGAGTATCCACTTTACCAGGGGAATTCAGATGAATTTCTCTTAATGTTGTCCTTCTTGTAACGCAGATTTGAAACAATTTTCTGAACAGTAAAAATTTGTTTTTCTAGAGTGCCATTATGATGACAACCAGGATATAGCAATATCTTGCCCAGCAGGATGTATTTAGTAAGAAGATCTTCATGTATTGTATGACAAAAGCAAAGAACTGAAAGAAAACTTGCGAAAGGCTGGTGAACTTACTTTCCAAGCACTCCATCTTGGTAACGATAAACAAGGTATGGATCTTGCTGTTACTGTTATGCACGAAACCATGATTGATTTTGTTACGAACTATTTTCCATTTATCACAAACATTGAAAGTTTAAAAAAATATTTTTTAGTTAAAAGGACAATATTAAACTTTAAACAAGTATCCTTTTTTCATGGCTTTGCTCATGTCATTGTTCTTGATGACAAAATGACTGAATTTTACCATCCTCAAGCTAACTGGGCAGAATTATGGTCAACATTTTCATCTTTTAAAGTAACTGTTCAAACGAAAATGAATTATGAGCTTATCAGTGAAGAATAGGAGTTTGTTCTGACTGCTTGACTACAAAGTGACCCAATTCAACGGTGTTTTTTCAATATCGGCAAATGAGTGGAGGGTGGTTTATGGTTAGTTTACGAAAAGTTTCTAGCCCTGGATGTATTTTTTCTTGTCTATCACGTCATAAAAATGATATAACTTTCTAGAAAGAAAGCGTCAATAGAAGATCTTTTGATAAGGTTAAATAAATTGAAAAGTTTACCAGGTTTCGTGGAGAGAAAATGTAAAATGTTATGGACTCACATAACTTGGAAACAGCAATAACGGTGTCTGGTTTTTGGAAAGAAATTGTATAATATTTTAAGTGCTGATATTAAAAGGAGAAAATGAAGGCAAAAAGAACTGGAATGGTTCACAATTAATATGTGGATCTATTGTCAAAAATGGAGGGAGAGGGTGTTGTTTGTGCTCTCCAATAACTTAGCAGAACTTGTTCATTGCTATTTTTCAATTTTTCAATTCTGGATTACGTTGAAATAGCTCTTCTGACCATTTTGACAAGCATCAGATCATTTAAAATACACCAAACACCACAGCTCAGCATGTTATTATATCTGGAATAATTATTACGTTGGTGAAGTCAGGTTTTTCTTCAAAAATCATAATTGACGTTTTTTTCAATGACAAGCAGAAGCAATCAAAGAACGATGCGCTAAAAGACACTGTCATCATTTGTAAAAGACGGGAACGGAGCCAATGAACAGGGTTTTTTAAGAGTTTTTTACCCACAATTACTTTACATTGAATTAATAACTGTATAGAGTTAAATTTATCGATCTTACTAAAGCGTTGTGCTGTTTGTGCTGATGATTCTGGAACTAAAGTATAGTAGGACTTAATGAGGACACTAAATTTTGCATTCTTTCTCTTTTAAAAAGATCAGCAGGAGGTTTGTAATTTGAAAAATGTTGTTCTTTACAAAAACTTCTTCACTTGGCCCTCAAAATAATTTTGTCAAATTTTAGTGCAGGCGTCTCAAAGTTGGTCTTCACAATGTGATGTATAAAGTCATCTTAGTAGACCATGAGGACACACAAATCTTTCTTTCAAAATATTTCTGAAGTATTTTTTACCTTTTGTAAATGGAAAATATATACATACATATATATATATATATATATATATATATATATATATATATATTCAAGAAGGGAGCCATATTGATGGAACTGGAGTCACAGCTTCAGTCAAATCTTGTAAAAGGGATTGTGTCTTTGATACAGAAGCAGATGAACAGACTCACTAGGATTTTTTGAAGATTTGAAAGCTGCTTTTTCAACAATCAAAAAATTTTGTGAGATCAAACGACCAGTTTACTAACAAGACTGAGAGTTGTCTTAAATTGTTGTGTTGCCTATTCAAAGGTATGGAGGTAAGAAGGGAACAGTTTCTAAAGGAACAGAAATGAGGATCAACGGGGAAGAGTTGAGATTACCGCGGAAATTAATGAAAGTAAGCTGGGTAAGGCAGTGAAAAAAGTATGATAAAAAGAATGAAGAAGCAACAAATGCAGTCGGTTGGGCACTGGATGAAAAGTCACGGAACAGAAAAACTAATAATTTCGAGAAAGATAGAACGCAAAATTGCAAGAGAAAAAAAGACACAGCATCGCATTTTCCCAGAAGATTACATAATGGAGCGAGAAATCAGCGTTGAAACTCATAAAGAGAGCGGAAAGCAGAAAAGATTGGCATAAACTGCCCCTAATGTCATGCGACAAAAAACAAGAAGAAAGAAGGAAGAAGAAAGTGATTTCCTTCTAAAACATTTTTTGTCGACTTCTAAAAATGTTCGGGTCTAAATCCTTCAATTTTAATGACGTTTAAAATCTCAATCAAGGGTCGTTCCCAGATGTTGTGGGAGGTGCTAAATGTTTTCACTTGGTTACATGTTTCCTACCGGGAAAGCAAAAAAAATTATTGGATGTTTTGCTTTAATGAATATACTGCCCAATGTCTTAAGTATCGAATCTGTACTGTCTAATGCGCAAGGTCAGTGTGACTAATGCAAACGAATTAGATATCCCGATTAATGTTTCTGTAATTGGTCAGCCGCTGCTTAGTGGTGCAGTTCAATCAGGAAAAAGTGGAAATTAACAAAGGAGATGTTGGTTTACTTCTGAAATCATAAAATATATTAGTATTTTAAGGTTTAAATTTGTGGGAAACTGTTTCAAACAAAAAAACACGTGAACTCCAATTTCACAGATTTAAAATGCAGCGACTAAAAAATCACGAGACCCGGAGGAAAAATTCCTTTGTACTTGATTTAAAAAATCAAGAGTTTTCAAATCAATAGGAACTGGTAAGCTGTTTTAGAGAGACTGTGTTAATCTTTTATTCCTTAATCCACTTTTTTATAGATATCCTTCTAATTTTCTTCTTTTTTTTACTATAACCAATTCCCTGCACTTTACAAAACTTGTGTTTTATGGAAGCTCCAAAAACAATTTAAAAGTATTAAAGCCAGAGCAAGAATCCGTTTTTACTTATCAGATTTAAAAGCAATTATATTAAATTTTATTGTTTCAAATTTTTTATTGTTAAAATCGAAAAACTGTTCGTTGTATTTTATTATTTTTTCTCTCGTACAAAATTTTCCTAGATAAACTAAACTATTGAATAGGGAAAGAACATATGATTCAACAACGTTATTTCACTCTTAAAATGCTTTTCGATTAGGATGTTATTTTGAGGCTTTGTACGGTATACAAATACGTTGTAGCACAAGAAATAAACACATGAAAAAATAGTTTCAGAAGAAAATAGCTCCTAGAAATTAGTAGGCCAAGGATTAAAACGTTGTGAGGTTTTAATGACTAAAAAGCACGTATAAAGCAGGTATCAATTTTTAAAATCTTGTATCTCTATAAATCTACCATCCACACTTGCATGAAATGCTGTTGCTATATTTCCACAGGTAATCGGTCGTCTCATCTTTGTGTTTTAATTAAGTTCAGAGACGTATTTGTGATTGATAGGGCACAGTCTTGCTGCTGGTCTTCAACCGACGGACTGTGGTTTGTCTCAGGCATTACCATGGGAAGTCTTCCGATGAGCTTTCCTCCTTGGCACCAACTAAGTTTGTTGCATTTTGTGTCACTCGTTTATTGTAACTGATGTTTTAAGGCTGCTACTGTTGGGAGATTTGGGGATTATGCAGTAATATTCATCCTCACCCCCAAAAACAGTCATAAGAAAACATGCAACTTGGTCAGATAGGTGCATGTCTGAGTTAAAGGAACATGCATGACAAAGTGCAGTCAAAAACATAAATTTTCTTGTAATAAATTACCACAAGCCGGATTTTAATAAATCACTAGCTCAAAACATAATACTATATCTATAATCCGTGATATTTTTCTTTTTAAATATGTTTNCAGATAGAGTGCTCAACCAAACTTTCGTAAGGGAGCGTAATATATAAATATATATATATTACGCTATATATATTATTATTATTATTATTATTATATATATATTACGCTATATATATTACGTATAATATATATATATATATATATATATATATATATATATATATATGTATATTTATATCAGATACCAGACCACCAATATCACCCAACAGCCCGTCAATTACAAAATCACAACTGTCTCAAGTGGTGACTGTTTCCTGTCGTGTATGGTGCTGAATTTGGTGAGGATTATACTTTGTTTGTAACCTATACCCAACCTCCGTCAATATTAAACGTAATAATCATAGATCAGAAATTTCAGGAACAGTTAGGATAGGTGAGTTGGTTCGCGATTTTGTTGACAGCGGTTGTAATTTCGAAAGGGATCAAAGTAATCTTGTTTTGCAATACAGTTTCCCATCTCAGGAGACAGAATGACTATATATATATATGGAGAGAAAGAGAGAATGGATGTTAAGTCTCTTTACAAATTGCTAAAAAATTACTAAATAAATTTATAAATTTACTCAGGGCGTAATGGTAAAGTCTGCGTTTACATACCAAGTAACACCCTCCTATCATAAAAATGTAAGCGTGCACTTTTATCTAGATTATGAAGGAATATAATTGAAGCCCAAGTTAGAAGGATCAGGCTGTTCGAAATCATAAAATGTTAGTATTTTCACAAGTGTAAATCGTAATGTGGCGTTTCTTGTGAGTAGTATTCTTTACGATTCATTGCTTTATTAATATGCATCCTTGCATTGGGTTTTAAATAAGTAACATGCACAGCCCACAACGAATAAAAAAGTATAAGCTGTGACATGTACTCTATCCATCAATCAATTAGTCAATTGTTTGTAACACCTTTGACCTGAAAATTGACGGCCATGGTCATAGTGGCCGTCAATGTTTCTCTTCTCGAGCTTTCTCTAAAGTTAAATATAACTTCTTTAATCACTTCAATTTTTATGTCATTTTGAAAAACGTTGGTGTCTTTCCATTCCCCTGAGGGAATATTGAGCAATAAATGAGACCATTTTCCATAAAAGAATAGCAGAATCAGGAAAAAAATTCAAAATCTGTTAGTTTTTATGTTTTATCGCCACCATACTTTTATTTTTTCGTTTAGCAGACTTTACAACTCTTGCGACACACATTTAACATGTATCTGGGATTTTTTTTACATTCTCCTCGCAATGCCCATTGTTCACAGCTTGAATTCCCATCTGAACAGTTTTCTAAAGAGAGAAGAAATCAAATAAATACAGTTAGTGGAGGAGAACAAAAACTGAATTGCGAACAATGGCCATCAAATGGGAAGAAATTGATTTTTTAATACAGGTAAAGAATATAACTTGTTTTGTGCAACATTTTCCAAATTTTGATGGAAATTATATGCGTGTGATGTATTAATTTAAAAGTTTCAACTGAATTTCAATAAGCTGTGCAGTAGATCAGTATTAGATGTAGCAAATATCAAATGAATTAGCAAAAGCAATGCTTTGTTATCTCTGGCATATAAACAAACCACATGGTCACTTCTGATTTTTACACCTTAAAAAATTAATGTCTTGTCAGTATTTGGACTCTTTCTAAAGCACTTCTTCATAATATTTTCTTATCCCATCGTGAGTCTGACGATGGGAGAAGTATCTCTCGAAACGTAGCTCCCAAAAAGCTTACGACTCATGACATGATAAAGCTCTTACATCCTTTGGTTCTATGTACCAATTTTTTAAAAAAAGTTTGATCTTCTTCTCTTCTCCTTTCAAGCTAGCAGTGACTACCAGTAACCATACTTCAACAGAAACGAGCATTCTAACGTGTTGACTGGTAAGTTTTGTCTTTACTACTCACCATTACAACTTTTGCAACAGTTTACTTTCATCCAAGCGGCATTTTCCTTTGTCGTACAGTACTTATTTTTAGCCCAATAAGGGCACCTTTTATCCTTGTCCTCGCAAGAGCCTGGTGGTTTCGCTATGTGGAAAGATACAAGAATTTTACAATTTATAAACAAAATATCTGAATTCCTGCTTTAGAAACAGTATGAAAGTGAAGTAGCAAGAAATGAAAAGGTCAGTAATACCCTTGTCAAAATCAACGAATGGTTTTGAATTCCATGTAAACGACTTTCTTTGTTCCACTTTTTTATCAGCTATCTCCACAAAATTTCATTGGCGATTTTATTGGTAATTGATTGGATTTTGATATTTATTTTTTTAAATTTTTGACATGTTTACAACATGCGTTATGAATGAACTGAAAATTATGAAGTTAAAAGTAAAAATCAATGACTTGGATCTCTTTAACCTGCATTATTGCTGCAAGAAAAAAGTATATAAGATAAAAGTATTAAAAATGCTTGAAAAGGGAGATAAAACAACATCTTATACCAGTTTTGTATAGGATATTGTTTTATTTGCTTAATTTGCACCAAAAAATGTTCAAAAATGTATTTTCTCCGCAAACTAAAAATACCGTTGAATTGTTTAAGCTCTGGCTGACAGAGTAACAGATTTCGTGACATAATTTGTACTTGATGATTTTTATAAAAATTTCTATTTTTCTACTTTTCCAAGGAAAGTCAGTCTTTAATCCAAATACAATCGTAAAAACATGAAAAAGTATCATGCTTCATTTCTATATTGGCACACATTAAATATGAAAATCGCTTTAAGTAGTGAAGAAACAAGTACTCCAAAAATAAAGTAACTTTGATACAGAAATAGTACCTTAACTAGGTCAATAATGGGTTCCGTTCATACATACATATATCTATTAGAGGTGCTGCAATTTACTTTTTTGACTTTATTTAAGCTTTGAAGCATATCAAATTTTTACATTTTGAAAAATGATTCACTTTAGTGTCTTTGGTAAGCTTCCAACTCCAAAAGGGGTTGAAGTTTTTCTTCATTTGTTTTAGTAAGGTGTAAAAAAGGAACAAGATAAAACTAGTATTGTATGAAGAAATTAAAATTTGACTTTCCTAAGTAAATCGAATGGCAGACCTAAGTGCATTGTTTTAGTGGTGATTTTTCTGAGATTTTACGTAAATATTTTCCCTTTTACATTTACGCGTGCTACTCTAAAAAAATGGAATATGCTTTCAGCCGTAAAAAGCTCTAAGTAAAAAGAAGCTTGTGTTATAATTTTTATTTTTCCTTTGACACTTATGAAAGGAATACATCCAGTTTTATTAGGCCTATTATGGTGAAATATAGAACCCCTTTTGCTCTCAAATCTACTAACTTTCCATGCAGCTTACTTAAATTTTTTAGATGAAACAACAAAAAGTTGTCTTACAAAATTCAAGATTACTTGGGATTTCTGCTGACGCTATGGTGTTGATTCCATCCAAAAAAATTAGAAAGAGTATGTACAAAAAGAAATGGGCTTCACAGTTATTCTTTGTAAATGTGTAGAGTCGAGATAGGAAGCTGCACTTACATAATCTGTCTTTTTTCATGGTTTTCGAAACCAGCCAAAGCTATGAAATTTTACTGGCTGCTTCTGAAAGGACATGTACAAAAGTTGAATTTACTTTACTCAAGACGCTTGCTGACAAAAGTCGTTGCTGAAGCATCTTCTATTATTATTTCTCATTGAGAATATTTTATAAAAAATGTAGTAGCATTTTTCGGCTCAAGCGGAGAATAGATCTTTGTGAAAACCAGGCTTTAGCTACTAACTCATCACTGCCATTTCCTTTCAGCTAAAATACTATCGTTGTAAAGAGGTATCTTTTGAAAAATAAAGTGGTTTTACGGTTAGGGTTTGCACCCCGAAATTTCCCGTTCAGGGAATTTTTTGGCAAAATTGCTCATTTTGATTCCCCGATATTCGGGGAAATGTTAATTTTTCCCTGAAAAATTTAAAAATTATTTTTGGCACTAACTTGATGTTTTAGACGATTTGTTATTGTTTTCCATCTGAGAACTCACTTCTCAGTTTCTCTATTTCGGGCACGCTTTGCTCAATTACGATATTTTTCGCCAAAGAATTGTAAACAAAAGTGAAAATGTCGGATTTAGAATTTCTCGACGTGAGTCAAAGTCACAGATCTTCTGTTTGGCAGCGTTTCTTACGCTCTAAATACACTACCAAAGCTAAGTGCAAGTTGTGTTCCAAGGTTTACAAAGCTTTGAGAACAAAGGTTTGCTTGACCATCTTAGAGGAAAACACAATTTGGATTTGGAATCAGAACAAGCAGCTGGACTAGCAAGATCATCAAAAGAAACTATGAAAAATCAGGTCGTTTTTGGAACAGAGAGATAAATTATCGCTTGATTTTCGTTTTGGTCGACTTTGTGCAATGAATTTTTTCAGTTTTCATGCAGTTTCAATTGGTCAAGGCATTAGAGATGGTTTCAAAGCTTTAAAACTTAGATTACCTGGAAGGCCCAATGGCATCAAACTTTGTCTAGGACGAGAAAACGAACGTGTCAAAGAAGACATGATGTCAAAGATTACAGAGATGAAACAAGATGGCATGAGGTTCAGCTATGCTACCTATGAATGGACATCAAATAGAAATCGACGATATTTGAACATAAATCTGCGTTATTCTGAAGGTTATTTTTCACTTGGACTTATATAATCTATGCTTACAGATGTTTTTAAGACAATGACTGAAGCTAGGCTAGCAGAATTTGGATTGGATGGATGTGCAAAAGGATATAACTGGTGGTACCTCTGATGGGGCTGCACTGACGATAGGTTTTGGTAAAGCAATGCAACCACTGCTACATTTTCTGTGCTATGCTCATGGAATAAATCTCGCTGTCAATGATGTACTTCAAGTGAAGAAAAAGAAGGAAAAGGCAAGCTCTAGTTTGAATAAGGAGGAATCTTTAGAAGAAACTTTGGAAGATTTGGAATATTCTGATGATATCATGGACCATGAGGATTCTAGGCTAGCTTTTGAAACAGCAAAGGAAATTGGCAATGATGAAGATCGCAATCCATATTTCAAAAATGATATTGTCATGATTAGAAAAATAGTGAAAAGCTTCCGAAAATCTCCTGTGAAAAATGATACCAGTAGTAGTGTAATTGTATGAGACGAATGAACCTCGATCTTTTCAACCAAAACTGTTCCCATAAGTGTTAAAATAAAGCCAATATACTCCTCACATTTTTACTCTCAAAATTTTTCAAAAATTTTCAACCCAGTTTCAAGCCATTTTAACCGCACAACCGTTTTTACGGTACTTTACAATTTTTTCACGTTCATTCATTAAGGGTCTCCAGATCCAGTCATAGAGTCTAGTTTAATTAAAAAAAAGCTAAAGAAAAGACAAGTTAACATAATTGGTCTAATTAGTGATTAGCCGACATAATTGGTCTAATTAGTGCCGTTCGTCAATCGGGGAAATCTAATTAGACTGGGGGGTGTCTATATAAGGGCGGATTCTGGTTAACAAAGTGAGTTTGCTGTTTAACGCAGACTCGAAAACTTCTAACTTTGTTTGTTAGTCGACTTCGCCTCGGCTAACAAACGTGTTGTTAGAAGGAAGTCGTTTCTCCTTCCACAATTTTTTTTGTGGAGGAAAAACGACCGAGTCTGCCGCAAACAGCTAACTCCGAGCATGATATTTTAGGAATTAGGTAGAATAGTTGATACAGTTGTTAGATATTGTAGTGTGACTTAGAAGACTTATCTACTTAGAGTACAAACACACACGACTCAGAGGACTCATCTACAGCAGGTAAGTGGTTAGTATTAATAGTTCTCTTCGAGTCTCCTCAACAAAATCTCTCTTCAACTTTCGATTTCGGTAAACTATAGCTAATAGATCTGATGAAGATTTCAAGGTTATAGTTTGCAATTATATTTCTAGTCACAGGTGTGAAGTCATAAACCATTAAAGGTACCGGGTCACTGGCGTGGAGTTGAGTCTCTCATAAACCGTTAAAGGTACCTCTCTTTCATAAACCATTAAAGGTACCAGGTCACTGGCGCGGAGTTGAGTCTCTCGTAAACCGTTAAAGGTACCTCACCAAAATCACGAGTCTAGATCGGAGAGAGAGAGTAGTTCTGCACAGGAGATCTAAATTAGAAGAAGATCATTTATACTGATTACTTACCTGGCGTAGACCAGTCTTCTGAGTCGCGTGTGTTTGTACTATAAGTAGATCAGTCTCCTAAGTTACCACACAATTCTTACAATTGCATCAACTATTCTGCCTAATTCCTAAAATATCATGCTCGTTAACGTTCTCGTGACATGCTACCTTGACGTGGTGAGAACGCTTTAAACTAAAAGCATGTCTACTCATCAATTAATTTACGCTTCATAGACTCTTCTCCTTTCTTAAATGCCAACTTCAGTTTTTCTGTATTCTCTCTAATATTATTTTTCTGTTCATAATATTTAGCTTCCAAAGATAGGACTAGTTCAAATTCTTCATCTGTGACTTTACCATCTGTTAACAATTTACTACAAAGTCTATTTAAATTATGGACAGTGTTCTTAGCTATTTGTACTGTTCCCCAATGTTTTAATTTTTTGATGTTCATCCTATTATTACCTAATTGGGACGCTCCAAATAAAAGAGTAAAAAGACCACCAACAGAGGCTAGAGGAATAGAAGCCAATATTGTAATACCTCCAGCAAAAGTAGCAATGGCCGTACTGGTAGTAGCGAACGAAACACCATTACATATATAATTGATGACACTAAAAAAATTGCCTATCTTATTATATTTTTTTGTTAATTTTTCATATTTTTCAACTTCAATGTTAAGTTGTTTTTCTAATATTAAAAGTTTAGAATATCTATAATTGTTGGCATCTTCTTCTTCTAGTTTAGGGTACAATGGTGCACTTGGTACTTTTGACATTATATATATAATACAAAATATTTAATAAACGGTAACATTTAAACTAATAGAGTCTGTCAATGAATCATTATTAATAACATTGACATATAAATTATTGTCGATCCATTTTAATTCTAAATCAGACCCATCCGAACAAACTCTATTACATATACCAGGAAGACCATCTCTTTTACAACACATGAAAGCAGCAGAATGAAGGTCATTCGAAATGAGGACGTTAATAGAACCAAAAAATCGATTTATATTGAGAATGCCTTCCTTAGTATCAGGATCGAGACTAATAGTCCCTTTCATAGGACCTATATTAATATGACCTGTCCCAGATACTAAAAAAATCAATATTTTGATTCTCAGCTGCTTTTAGAGTGACACTTCCAAATTCATTTATAGAGAGACGAGGTTCACCGTTTTGATTTATGATAACCTCTTTTCCATCTAAAGTAATATTATCGGAACAATTAAGTTTTTCAGTGCCATTTGATAAAATTTTAAAATCTTGGTGTACGACAAAAGAACTTATTACATATATTATTAAATATAAAAAATATATTAAATTAATTAGTTGACATGTCTCAAAACACATAATAGATCTCCAGCATTATGGTCAACTCTGGAATGATTATATAAAGTAATGTTAAAATTAGGACCTGAATTTTTTAAATATGCTACCTTCAAAGCAATTAATCGAGGGTCATCTAATTCTAATATGACGGCGCCAGACCTTATTATAAAAGAAACAGGCAGCCCCAATGTAACATGTTGATCTGTATTTAATGACACTTGTTCTTGAAAATAGACATAAATATTATCATTAATCTTTTCACAAGGATGAAGACAATCTAAAAATTCGAAGAGGACACTCATTATATATTATAATATATTTTTATATTAAGCTAATTTAGGACATTCGTGGCCACAATTACAAATAAAATTATATTTATTATTAATAAGTTCATCTAATATCATTATTGGCGCATATGTTGAATATGTTTGTCCATTTTGGTTAATGAGTGTCAATTTTAAAAAGCCCATATTTTCTTTACTTATAATTTTATAGGGACCCAATGGTAAATCTTTAAATTGTGTAATAGAAGTGTTATACTGACTAAACTTAGTTTCTAAATCATCTGGCCACGAATCGTCATAGGCATTATTAAGATTATCGAGAGCTTCTCTAAGTCCACTATATCTACTATCCATTTTTATATAAATGATAATTTTTTATTAAAAAATAAATATCAAAATAAAATTGATCCTAAAATTGGTATCTTACTCAAAGTTGTTTTAATACCTAACGAACTAAGGAGACCAGCCCCCTCAACAGTCTCCGTCATGTCATAAATGTCACCTCCTTCTGTATGAAGATAAAGTCCGCGACCTTTCTTACCAGCCATCTTCTTTATAACCTGTGAAGCGCCTTCCGATGCAGCACCAGTCAAAGCACCAATACCAAGAGCTGGTAAAACCTTTTTAGCAATTTGAGGTAATATTTTTAGGATGGCACTTAAAAATCTTGCACCATGTCTCTCATCTTCAGTTAAATCATAAACATTAGCGCCTTCACCAGATTTCTTAGGAACAGTCAAATATAGACCTGAGCCAGTCCTCAATCTCAATCCATTACCAGAGACACAAGGACATTTGATAATAAAATATTTTTCAGTCGCTCCTTCAGTTGGACATCCAGATTCACCAATTAATGAACCAGCTAAACCGGCTATAGCAGGTAATAAGAAAGAAAGAAAGCCACCAGATTTCATTTCTCTCAAGTTATCAGCAGATACACTTATATTTTTAGGAGTCTTTTTTACGCGTATAATGTCAATAATGTCCACCATGGAGTCATCAGCTATAATAGTTTGACCGCGATCTAATTATTCTGGACGGACTCTAATTCTTATATTATTTTTATGTTTATATGCCCCCCTCATCTTATTTTTTTGAAAATCAGTCAGTTCAATTTGTACTTTATTCATTTCTATATATATTTTTATATATAAAATTAAAATAATTATATTTCTTTTATATGAAGGCGGACTGTCACCAATTCACCACGTAAATTTAATGGCTTCCCATTATCGTCTACTAAGTCTATCCTAATTTCACTGATTTTAGATGGCATGACTCTATGATATTGTAATGTCCCCGGAGCAGAAACTAATCTAAATCCTGGTGAAACATCTACTGGAAATGAATAGATACTATTAGTCTTCTTTCCATTTATATATGATGAATTAACTAAATTGCAGTTAACGATGACACTGTTGACTGGTACTATATTTACTATATTTTTTGACTCATGCCAACCAGCATTGTATTGTTGTACTGCTTCAGGAAATCCTAATACGGAGGCAATACTATTTGGCCCACCCAACATTAATAGAAAAGGTGCCACTATTTCAATGTGGCATGTCAACCTAGATGGAATTGGATTAAGATTAATATATGACCTGTCATTTATAGTATCATAATCATTATATGCCTTCATATGCCAAATAATGTCATTATTTAATTGCTCTATTTCATATGATCCTTCAGCTAAATGTATTTGCTTCCAAGAAGTACCATTGTAGTAGTCAAGTCTATTATTATCTTCTGTTATATTTGGAATAGAGTCATATGTACTTATATAGTCTAACGCAACGTGATATCGTCCATTATGAAGAACTATTTCAGGACTAAATGAAGCCGACAGTGAAGTAGACTTACCTGATAAGAGAACATCAAATCCTTCTTTACCTTTTGTATTACTTTCAATTTGCTTCAATATTTCTAATTGGTCCATTATATAATCATAAATATTATTATCTTTTATTTCCTTAAATATTTATTTCATAATGATTCTATTTCCATCTGATTCCAACTTAATAAAGCGGCCCGATATTAAAGTACAAAAAGCCCTTGTCTGCGCTGGAACGTTGGCACCAAATCTAGCAAATATAGTTACTTCGGAAAGACTATGTTGGACTCTACTTTGTTGTTTACTTAGGTCAATGACAAATATTGGAAATAAAGTTTTATAATCTTGTGGTCCAATGTTGACAGAAGATGTTATCTCTTTTTCAGTAGATTCTATTTCAAAAAATTTGCTTTTAAATTGAATGGAATCATTGTAAAGTCTACTAAATTGATTTGTTGTAAAATTAGCAGTATATTCTACAGTAGGATATTGTTTTTCATTGAGAAGGACTTTTAAACTCGTCAAATTGACATTATCAAATAAGGCGCTATTGGACTCTTGATTATTTTCTTTATTAGTTTGAAATCCTAATAAGAGGTATCTAGGATTTTCTGGAGAACTTCTTGCCCCTAATCTCCAAGTAAATGAAGCGTCTTGAGGAACTTCTATTCTAGAACAATAGACGCCACTAAAACCAATATCAATTGGACTCTCTCTATCATTTCTATCATTTCAATAATTTCAAATTCATTTCATCATTACATAAGACGTGGGGAACAAACCAACTAATTTTACTAATATTAATGTGGTCAGGATCATTAGCAGCAGTTCTAACAATGACCCCATTATCAGTAGTATCTCTAAATAGAGAGACTCTTTGTGTAGTCCCCCAAATTAATTTATCATAGTCTCTAAAAAATCCAAATAACCGACGGAGAGGAATATAAAATGAAAATGTACCTGTTGGATCAGAACTTAATAAATAGTCTCTTCTTGCTCTAAAACCAATATTTTCTGCAGCAGCTGCTACTTTATCATCGCGGACTCCACAATGATTTAAAGAAACAGTATCATTATATGATTTATCATCTAATAGATAAGATAACATATTAGATACTATTCCAGGATAATCACACGATTCAACTTCTTTTTCGTTTATATAATATTTAATATGACGAAACAAATAGAGGATTCCTTCTTTAACAAGGGAAACGTTATCAGCAGCATCATAAGCAGTGCCATCGTTTTTTACTAATTGTCCTTCAACGAGTAGATATGAATCACTTGGCCTCGTAAATATATTTTCATTAGTCAAATCTAATCTAATTTCAGAACCATTATCAAAATTATTATCTACTTTCCTTATTTCAATATGTTCATATTCTACTATTGTATCAATTTCTGGTTTATCAAATGTCGTTAAATTGCTCAATGTTATATAATAAAAAAATAATAATATTAAATTAATATATAGTCTTAATGCCAGATCCAGATTTTAATGAATCCAAGAGCTTTCTAGTCTCCCTATTCGTCCTACTATCAATGAGGACACTATTATTATTTGGCATCATAGCGGCTGGGGCATCACGATTTTTATGAATTTTATGGATGGCACTTTTCATTAATTCCTTAGTAGCATATTCACTTCCTGACTGAATGCCTTTTGTAATACCTTGTAGACTAGAATGATCAATAGACTTAGCCGTTTCACTTGTCAATCCTTTAATATGACCATCAATAATACCTAATCCATTATAGTGACGTGCATTTTCAAAGTGTTTCCTTTGTTTAATTAACATAATTTAATGCTTCCGTATATATACTTTTAGATATTTTTTTATTTTTAAATAAATTATCGGCAATTGCTATTACTTTATATCTAAGTAATGTACTAGTATTGCCAGCTTGAATGGAGGCTAGTGCCAATTGCATTTGATCTATTAATTCATCTGAATTGCCTACAATGACATCAATTCCTTTACATCTATTTCGTTTTGGTCTTCCCATTCCTTTTCCCACATTGGCCACTTCTTTTTCGTATTGTGGATAATTATCTAAAAATGGTCTTATTATCCTTTCATTCTTGTCTCCTTTTGCATAAGTTTTTCTTTTACCATTACGATCATAAAGTTGTCCTGTCCTATATAAGATGTCGACATAATCACGTTTTTCATCATGAGTCACTTCATATCCATCTGCATAAGGATCTTTTAAAAATAAATTTCTAATGAGACCTTCAGTTATTGGATAAGATTTGTCACCTAAAGTGAGAAGGTCATCTTCAATAAAGGCTTCTATTTTCTTAGGTCCTATTTTTATAGATTTATAATCATCAGATATGGAGATTGGCCTTGTTTCATCTTTTAATTTATTTTGATTAAATACAAGACTGCCAACAGTGTAGATATGAGGATTGACATTAATATTTTTCAATTGTTCTTCTTCTAAGGGAGGCATTTCTCTTGCTGAATCAAATAAAGAAATAAGGTCTTTACTCTCTTCACTTCTCTTAAAGCCTTCATTTTCAATAGCCTCCATAATACGGTCTTGACCTGTTTCAACTTTTTTTGTATTTTCTTTTTCTGATTCAACTATGGGATTAAACAATTTATTAGTATAATCAGTAAATCCTTGATTTTCTAAGAAACGTTGATCAGACTTATCTCTCAATTCTTTTTTTTACTTTAATAAGTCCCTCTAATACTTTTGGATCTTTATTCATTGTCTATATAAATAATAATATTATTTAAATAAAGATACGATGGCATTCTTTTCCATCTATCTATATTGTTCTGGAATATAATAGTCATTAAGACCAAATCGATAGCGACCATTATTAGGTTCACTTGTTTTATCGAGGACAATAAAAGAATGTTTCTTAGTCCAACCTTTCTTACAAAATTGGTCAAATTCATGATGGTCCATATCAGCACTGTAGTCTCTATATAAATGATCGAGACTAGTCCTATTCTGTTTGAATAAGATTAAAAAATTACAATTTTCTCTAATAGTTCTTCTAGGTACTTCATAATAATTTTGAGTAATAAATATTACTGAGACATTCATGGCCCTTCCTCTAACAAATAATTATTCGGCTCTCTTTATAGCACCTTATCTAACATGAGATCATCAAAGACAACTAAAGTACCCCTTTCTATTAAGTCCAAATCTTCTAATTCTTCTATACTTTTATAAGGAGAGACAGAAAGGTCATTAATAATAGGGACATCTTCTCTCAAGTAAGTAATAACATCTTCTATAGAAAGACCTAATTCTTTTATTTTCTTCTTATTACGAAAAATGTTAATGATCCAATCAAATGGTAATCCATTAGAGAGCCCATGAATGAGGACTTGATACATTGGTTGCCAAATAGATGGGCTCACTATTATTAATTGCCTAAATGTAATCCATTTTTGTAAAATCATGTTTAATAATAATTGTGTCTTACCTGAACCTGATGATCCACATATTAAAAGTCTAAGTTTTTTAGGCACACTATTATACTTTATGCCGTCATCATCGTTCCATGATAAAAAATATAATATTTTATTATTATTCATTATATATATTGAAATAAAATAATAAATGGATGATTTAAAAAGTGGCGTCCTAATTGATCTTCATAAATTAATAGGTCGTTTGTCAAGACCAAAAAAGGGCTGGACTTTACCTGGTCATAAATATACTGGACCATATAATCCATTAGAAACTCAATTAGACATTAATGATAATCCTTTGCCTGGACAAGAACCATATAATCAAGTAGACTCTATTGCTTTGAAACACGACATCTGTTATAAAGACACATCTTCAAATCAGGAGAAATCTGATTGCGACAAAAAAATGTTAATAAGACTCTCTTCTTTAGTTCCTAAAAACATGAGAGAAAGAGATTACCGAGCCTTCGTTCGTTCTATAATAGGGACTAAATATAAACTTGGATTAGGACTCTCTGATGAATAACATAAGAAGGTCATTCGTAAATTTAGAAGAAGGAAAGTATTGTCATCTGGAATTGATAATATTTGGGCAGCAGATTTAGTTGATATGGCATCATTTGCTAAATTTAATAAAGGCTACAAGTACATATTATCAGTAATTGATGTATTTAGTAAATATGGTTTCATGATTCTATTAAAAAATAAAAGTGGCCTTTCTGTTGCCAATTCTTTAAAAAAAATATTTAAAGAAAGGAAACCAAATAAATTGTGGACAGATAAAGGTAAAGAATTTTATAATAAAGATGTCCACTTATATTCTACTGAAAATGAAGAAAAGTCATCAGTTGTAGAAAGATGGAATAGGACTATGAAAGCAAAGATGTTTAAATCATTTACTGAAAAAAGTAAAAATGTCTATATAGATGATTTACAATCTTTAGTCGATGAATATAATGAAACAGTCCATTCTTCTATTAAGATGACACCTAAGGACGCTAGTAACAAAGAAAATTAGAAAGAAGCCCACAATACCTTATATAGAGATAAAGTTCCTGTTATAGAAAAGCCTAAGTTTAAATTAGGTGACCGCGTTCGTATCGTGAAGAAGAAAGGTCATTTTGAAAAAGGTTATACGACTAGATGGACTGAAGAAGTATTTATAGTTGATACTATTAAATGGACTGATCCTATAACTTATAAAATAAGTGACCTTAATGGCAATAATGTACAAGGTTCATTCTACGAAAAGGAGTTGCAGAAGACTGATGAAGAAATATATAGAATCGAAAAAGTTTTAAAAAGAAGAGGAAAGAAAGAGAATAGAGAATTATTTGTTAAATGGCTAGGTTATCCAGATGAATTTAATAGTTGGATAAAAGAATCAGATACTTCTCAATTATAGAAACTTAGAGACATTTTTTGCTTGAGTTATTAAATTTTTTACTTGATCTCTATATTCGATGAAAATATAATTAGATACTTTTTGAATACATTTATCTAATTTAGTAAATATGGGGACATTAGGTGGAGCAAAAAGACCACATATTTTATAATATATTGGATCTATTTCTTTGGTAGTATTTTCATCAAGATTACTATGTTCTTCCGCTTTAGGCCTAATATACACTCATTATTATTTTATATATTTTAAATTTAAATTAATCTCTATATATAGAAAATGAATGTAGGAGGCATTGAAATTCCTAATAAACCGTTGACAAATTTTGAAGTAGAGTCACTATCTGATCAACTAAAATTGAAGTCTTTTAAAGGAGTCTTCATGAGAAATAATCTTTCGAGACAAATTTTAGATACTGAATGTGCTATAGTCAACTTAGATAATATGGAAGGGACAGGAACTCATTGGTCTGCTATTTTACAAGTCCTTCTGAATCTTTTTATTTCGATTCATTTGGTCTCGATCCACCAGATGAACTATTTGATTATTTGAAGAGGCCTATTCATATTAACACATATGAAGTACAAGATAGGAAGTCAGTTCTTTGTGGTCACTTATGCCTCTATATACTAAATGAAATGAAAAATGGACCTCCTTATTATAATTCTTTTAAAAAAAGTATATATAGTTTAATATAATATGGATAAATTTGGTAGATCAAATGGAGAAACTACTGTAAGTGACAATAATTTCATAATTCCTAATGAATTTCTTCGTCTAGATGGTACAAATAAAATGATAGGTTCCCTTGACTTAAATAATAATGAAATAAGAAATGTAACTTAATCGATAATAATACTAAAGTAATAGACATAAATAATAATGAAATAAAAAATGTCAATGAGTTAAATGCCCCTTCTGGTCAAAATCTCTTAATAAGTAGTAATATAGATATGAAAAACTATAATTTCCTTAATGTCCAAGGCTTTTCTTCAATGAATAATGAACTAATAATGAGGAACCCTCTTTTCTTACACGGTAATATCGATTTGAATCAGTATGAAATAATCAATAGTAAGATTGAACAGAGTCCCAATGCCCTCGTATCAATGAGGACACTTGACCGATTATATTATAAAGTAGAACCATTTTATCAAAAGGAAACTAGTCCTTTAAATGGAGCAGGACATACTGTGACTGGATCATCTACACATGGATTTTGGTGTTTACCATCAGATTCTTTTGATAACAATGATAATACTTCATGGATAGTCAACAATACTGAAAAGAATAAAAGTGCTTGGATTAAGATTAAATTACAGAGTCCTAAATGCTTTTATAAAATAGTCCTCATTCCTAGATCTGGTAATTCTGGAAAATTTCAATATTGTACTAGATGGACTTTAGAAGCTTCAAATGATGACAAAGAATATGACTTAATAATGTCCAAAATTGAAAATGTCAACATTAAAAAAGTGACAGAATTTATTATTACGAGGCCTTACACTTATTATAGATTGAGAACTGAAGGTCAAGGTCAACATGGTGCTTCAATAGATCTATATGAAGCTAAACCTATTAGTAAAGATTACATTAATGAGGCCATTAATGAGGCCACAATGAATGGCATTAAGTTAGATCCGACTATTGCAGCTGGATTTATTCCTTACTTCAATGTGCAAAGTGGTCAATATGTTATAAATCATCCTAAAAGTCTTGTATTAGACGATAAAGGCACCATAAAGTCAATGGACGGTCTTGTCTCCATTTACTCTAATTTAGACATCTCTCATAAATATATTCATAATGTCAAAGAACCGCATGACTCTTATGATGCTTGTAATAAATTATATGTTGACTCAAATTTCATACATGAGACCTTCTACAAATATGAACGTGGATTGCCAGGATTACCAATAAAGAATGGTCTCTCCTTAGTCTTCATACCTGACTTAATAAATTGTACTATAGATCAAAATAATAATGTCCAAAGTTTGAGTGACATTAATAATAAAGTGTCCCTATTATCAAATAGTATTAGTGAAGCACCTATATTGAAATATGACACTATAGGCCATTATTTTATAGATTTTAATTGCACTACTAATCAATTAAGAAAGGAATCGGTTTCCATAAGTGAAATAATTAATTCAAATGGTACTGACCTTTCAATATTTTTTGTACAAAATATGAAAGAAGTAAAAGAAAGTTCACATTTGAATTGGATATGTCACAATGGTACTTCATATATTGTGGGACAGAGATTTAACATGCATTTGCCTTGGAAGCAGAAAGAGTTCGTAGTAGATCATACTAATGAACTTCATGGACGATATAAATATGACTTATCGGGGGCTATAAATTTTATAGGACAAAAGACTTTATGGTCCTATGTAAGAGAAGGTACTAGTGTCGAGGGTCATCTAAATAATACATTAGTAAGCGGGGAATCAGTGTCCTCAATTTATCCTAATATGAATGATATAGGTCGTCTCTCTATTGGTAATGGTAATCTTTCTAATCAATTTGCCAATATGAACTTTTATGGCCTCTTAATTTATAATAGAGCTTTGACGAGAAATGAAATATTTTTAATAAGAATGTACCTAATTAATTTATTTCAATGTGGCCTATAGCAAAGGTATCAATTTTATTTGGGGCCATTATTCTTTTATTATCTTCATTTTTAAAGCCAACTTATCTGATGTCACTGTCTTAATAATATGCTCTTTATTTACAAAGTTACTTTGAGTCACTTTCATTTCTTGATCTTCAAATAAACATTTATAGTAGTTTTCAAATTTTATTTTTTCTTTTCGTACAGACTTATTTATTCCTTTTAATGTACTCTTTTCTTCATCTTGTGTCCTAAATGAAAAACATTTACTTCTTATTGCAATAAATTCTTTTATTATAGAATCAGCCATTTCATCTTTAAAAAATCCTAATTCTTTCTTATTGACATTTAAAGGAATCGATCCTTTCTCTTTTGTATAATTACTTGTATCAAACCATTGAGGAACATCGGGACTTATATCTTTATAAAAATCATCAGTCCTAATATGGTAGACTATCGAATCAGTATAAAGAGTATCACTATTTGGAAATTTTGGTTTCATATAGCGGTAATGAAAATCGTACATTAATGTCTTACTAATATCCAAAATCTGACAACCGATATAGACAGGTTTATCATACTCAATAATTGTTTTTGTAAATGGGAAAATATTTATTTTTGAATAAGGAATTTGGATAGACGTTTTATAATTTGGTTTCCTTATAAACTTATTTAACTTTTTTATTGTTTCACTGTCATTATTGTCATTTAAGATTTCTAAGGAACATCTTTTACGAACATTTTCCATTGTCTTTCCAAAGACTGCATTATTCATTAATTTAAAGAAATCTTTTTCAAAATCATTTTTACTTTTCTTTCTCAAATCAGTATTAAAATCAATATATTGTTTTAACCACTTAGATTGATTAAATGATAAGACTCTATGTATATTTGTAATTATAAGACCGTGTTGAACTGCTTGAATTAAATTTCTTTCATTCAAAATATAATATTTTTTATCGTTTAAATTAGGAATTAACTTGTCATTAATCCCTTCAGGTAAAAATGGATATTCATTATGACTTTTATGTAAATGATGTCCATATTCAAGGTCTACTTCTAGGACAAAGCCAATGTGACCTCTAAACTTATAAGTCCCGTTTAATATTTGGAAATGAAGGTCATTAATTTCTTCTCTTGTAAGCCATTGGGAATTATCCGTGGGAAGAGAATGACTCATCGCCCATCCATAAGGATTGTTAGCATCATAATATTGTATGTAACTTGATTCTTTATTAGGATCATAGTCTCCCAAATATTTATTATTCGCTTTTGCATACTTTTTAGAAAGAACTGTACTAATTCCACCTCTCATTTGAGATTCAAAAAATTCTAGGACATTAATGTCGCTTATTTTTTCAAGATGGACATTTGTTTTTTGTAATATTGCATGCCAAGCTAAACTTGGTGCTGTATAGAAGAAAACAGGATCTAAATTATAATGGGTGAGACATGATTGCCTAAATGTTTCAAAAACATCTGATAAATGGAGGACATCTGTCATTAAATAAAGCATTAAATAATCCTTAATAGTTTGACATCTAAACTTTTTGAAAACGCAGAGGGCACGTTCATAATCTTCAGTAGAGACAGTCTTTAATGTCAGACTTGATTAAAAATCTTCAATTGGTGGCAAACTTTTGTCATTTAAATTATCAATATGGTCTAAATATTCATATGGAAATGTACCTTTTCGTTCTAATAATGAATCATCTGCATATAAATGTAAATGGGGTCTCTTTTCTAAATTTTTTGTTAAAGCATCTAATGAAGAAGCCATAAATCTATAAGAATCTAAAAATCCTAATTCAAAATCAAGGTCACATTTTTTATTATCTTTCATATATGATCCAACCTTAAACTTTGGTGAAAATGAAATATATGTTTCGTTATTTGTTGGAAGATAAGAGACATAACAGTCCATAATATTTGAGAATTCTTTTACAAAAAGATGAAAATCATATTTTGATGCATTATGGGCAAAGATTGGAATAAATTTAGGTTCTTTTAGTTTTAAATTACATTCATGGTGTGCATATCCTCTAAAAGATCCAGTAAAATGATCATGATCTATGACTAGGTTTTCACCATTATTGTGGCAGATGTAACATATTGATTTATTTGCGTCATTGGGGACATTTGGTTTTTTCCATCTTTTATTTTCTTTAAAATATTTTTTATAAATAGAATCATCATTGAGGACTAATCTTGATACTAAGTGTCTAATAAAATATGTGGCGCAATTAGGACAGTAAAATGTATAAACTTCATCAGTTTGGACTATTGATACAATATTATAAGAAGCAACAATTGGAATGTGAACGTTATTTTCAAATATACATTCAAAATCATAATAGACTACAAATGGGTGTTTTTGCATTGCAATTTGTTTATTAAATTTTAAATATGACCCTGGTTTAGGAAGTTTAATTAATGCCTTATTACCTTTATTTGAAATACAAAATCGTAAGTGATTATAATATTTGAGACCTGACACAAAATGAAGAAGACATCTATAACAAATATATTTTTTAGTACAATTTGATGAAATTTGATTAGAAATTAATTTATGTAAGTTTTTAATAAGTGAATAATGACCATTATAATAAAATAGAATGACTAATCTATCATAATTATTACAGTCTTCTATGTCTTTTAGATGGTCTTGGATATTTGTTTCATCAATAGGAGTATCTTTTAGTGACTTTAATAAATTTTTGTAAATAGAATCAACATGAGTGCTTATATGTAATGGAACTATAAGATTATTTTGGACCGTATAAATATTTGTAATTAAATTATTACTTTCTTCGAATTTTGTTATAGACGAATCTATTGGAACTGGAAATGATAAATTTGAGATATCTAATGTCCTTATATATTTTTCATAATTTTCTTGTCTCCATGGTCCAGTATTTGTTGTATCAACTGGATATAAGAATGCCAATACTGAATAAAGGAAACATTTATTGTAATTATTTTTTATATTTAATATAGCGTGTTTATTTTTTATAAAATCTGGTAATTCAGCATAAGAAGACCCTGATAACATTTTATATTTTGATACATCAATATAAATGGCATCAATTGTATCTAAAATCCATCCAGACCCTTCAGTATCTTTATCATATATTTTTCTTTTAAGATCTTCAATAATATTTTCAAATTTATCAAATTTATATTTTGGATAATAATCTGATCTTATATAATGTTGCATCCAATCTTCATATACTGGAGAATAAAATGAAACATTAAGGGAAACAAATTTTATATGATGAAAAACTTTTTATTTTATTTTCTACTGTGTCTATCAAATTTTTTAATGTCATTTCAAATTCATTATTTAAAGCAAAACTAGAAAGGGTATATTTATATGATAAAAGCTTATTATCAGACTCTTTATTTTGTTCTTTTAATATAGACTCAATAATTATATATGAAACTCGATAAACTGAGCCAATCTTTCTTAGTTGTCTTACAGTCATTACAGTAAGTTGTTCTTTTAAAATGTTTGATGCATTCATTCTTATATATATATAAGTTCATATTTTAAATTAAAAAAATTAATTATATTATGAATTTATTTTTTTATTTTTTTGTAAGCGACTTGTAGACATAATATTTCTTTAAAATTGGAAAAATATTTCGTTAAAAAAATTATGAACGTGAAAAAATTGTAAAGTACCGTAAAAACGGCTGTGCGGTTAAAATGGCTTGAAACTGGGTTGAAAAATTTTTGAAAAATTTTGAGAGTAAAAATGTGAGGAGTATATTGGCTTTATTTTAACACTTCTGGGAACAGTTTTGGTTGAAAAGATCGAGGTTCATTCGTCTCATACAATTACACTACCACTGATACCTTTTTGCAAGTTATTTTGAAAAAAGACCTGGGACACGAGTGGAACCTTATTTTGGACTGTCCAACTCGTTGGAACAGTCTGAATGACATGATTCAGAGATTCCTTAGGATCTACAAGAAATTAAGATGGGTTTGGTGCACATGGACTGTGAATTTCAGTTCACTGATTATGACATATCCAGACTAGAAGATATTAGCAATGCCTTGAATGTTGTAAAATCTGCTAGCCTAGCCTTATGCAGAAAGGATGTCAATCAATTAACAACAGAAACTATCATTGAAACAACATTGAAAGAGCTTGAAAAACAAAATTCTCTTATCAGTATGAAATTACATGAATCCCTTACTAAAAGAATTTTAGCTGCACATTTGATTTGTTATTTACATGATCCATGCTTTATTACCAAGAAAAAAGAATTCTTTGGATTCAAATTTAAACGAAAGTCAATTCTAGATTTAGCAACAAACTTCTCAAGCCACTCTTTTCTGTTGTTGTTGTAAAAAATGATGAAGAAAGTGAACTGAAGCTAGCACTAGCCAAGAAGAGGAGACAGAAAACTTGCCGTTTGACGAACAACTTGACTTGGCACTTCGAAAAGCAAAACAAAGTACAAAATCTAATGCTAGACTAGAACTATAAGTGAAACCACCTGTATTCAAAGCTGATATGCAGCTTTATGAGCTTAAGACTACCACTCAAAGCCCTCCTAATCTAGACTTGATTTACAAGTCACTATTGACTATTGCACCAACCAGTGTGAAGCCGAGGCAGTGCTTTTCTTCTGCTAGCTTATTTAGTACTAAAATTAGAAGCAGACTTGGCGATTCTACCCTTAACAATCTTGCATTTCTACGTGGCTTCCACAGAAAATAGAAAAGTTCCATGTAAAGAGGTGAAATAAGAAAAATTTTTAGCAATATCCCCTTTATCAGGTTTTTCGAAAAATTTTTGGGAAAGTTAGGGGAATCTGTAAAATTCCACGAAACTCCCCGTTCCCCGAAAATAAATTTTGATCGGGGAAAATGCAAACTCTATTTACTGTGTATAATAAAATAAAATGCATCAAACAAGAAAAAGAAGAAAAGGATGTATCTCTGAAAAAAAAGCATTAAAACAACTTTCTCATACACATCTTTACTTAAGCAAGGACTCTATGAGATATTTAGTGACGGTTCTTAAAAATAATTAAAAAATAAATTATCAATATATTGGTGTTATTATTTTCAAAGCTTTTTCACAGTATAACTTGTGGTTCTTCTTTTTCATGTACAAGATTATCTAATATTTGGAAATTTCAAATTTAGCTTACAGCAATTATGTACTGTATACTGAACAACGTAAAAATCTAATATAGCAAGGTAATGTTGAGTTATGTTTTTCCCTCATCGAGTGAATGTAAATAATATAGATTAATATACTGACTTACTGTTTGGTGAGGGGCTGACAGGGGTTGTGCCTTTACAGCTGTACATTTTATTGATTTGATTTTGGTCTATTTTGGTAAAACCTCTTCGGTTTCCAAGTCCTAATTTTGGATCACTCTTGGCTTCAATTGTGGGTCTTCTGTTTCTACTAAAAGCATAGTTAGGATAGTGCATAACACTATGCAGGTCATAAGGCTCTCCATAATAGTCTGCTTCTCCATGGCTATATTTACGAAATGCATATGCCAGACCTGTAAAAAGATTACACAAAAATTGATAGATCAGTTTATATAACTTAACAATAGAAAATAAAATGAAACTTGATGAAAACGCCTTTATTGAGTATAATGTCACAAGGTATAAATTTTTCAGGATGGAAATGGATGATGGAAACGCTCAGCAGCAACGAGTACCAAAATTACTGTACAGGATTTAGTTATTAAAAATTGTTACAAAAATATGTTTTCATAACAAAAAATTAAAATCATCCCATATTATAAAAGACAGTAGAAAAACTACCTTACAGAATAAAGGTGTACAAGATTTGTTTGCATCTTTGCTGCTGGGTTTCCTATTTGATGTTTTTGTATCCACATTGTTGTTTTTTTTGACAACCTAAGCTATGTCTTTTTGAAAATATATAATTTATTTTTCTTATAAGTATGCATGGATTCCCTCGTGTCATGCTGTTTTAAGCTAAATTAACCTGTATTTAAGGTACTCTGTCCCAAGTTAAAATTAGCTAAGTCACAAGGAATTTCTCCATGAACCATGCTCTAGAAAAGAGGTAGTAGAACATAAATAGGACCGTGTAGCTCTTTAAACTGAGGAGTAAACTGATGCGATTTATCCAATAAAGAAGTTTAAGCAGACGGTGGACAGGTCCATACTTTCGCTTTTTTGAAGCGAGTTCAGCAGTTCTTTAAATCAGTTAATAACATATTTATGAACAATTGTTCTCTTAATTGACGATATGTAACAGTGACTACTTTAAATCGTGCCAGTTGACCACACCAGTTCAATACCATTTCAGTCAGGTTCCTGTTTATGTAGAGAAATGTTTATCTAGTTGCCAAGGAACAAATGAACGAAAAATATCCAATAAACCGGCTTTAGTTATTACCTCCACAGGGGCAATACAATTTTTTCTAATTAAAATACTCTTAAATTAAGTCATAATACACATATTTTTTACACAGTTACTCTACAATAAAACATTTTTCTTTTTTTCAAAATTTGGTCCTGTGAGGTGGTCGTAATTGAAAATTGTGTGAATATATTCTAACCTTTTTGTTGTATATCATCTATACTATCTACATAAATAAATATATAAATGGAGACAAAGAAATAAAAAGAGGAAGACCAATTACTGTTATTTTTTAAAATTCTGATATCAGTAAATGTAATTAGACTAGAATAGTGAGGCTATTATCTCCTTATTATTACATATATTTTGCTACACTATGGCTTCTAAAACCCGCTAAGACAGTCTCAAAATCTTTATAATTATAAACGTCTTCTTGCTTTAATTTCACTGTTGGGATTTTATTAAAAGTTTTTCTTTACCCCTGTTGAGTACTCAAGCTTTGTGCATATTCTTATGGTCCATTTGAAAATTTAGTGCCGTATTTTTACTTCCTTTCACCATTTATGCATTACTCTGTTTCGTCATAATTTCATGTCGGAGGTGGCAACCATATAAACAGTAGACTGTAAAAAGATACTGTTTTTATGTTTTCTTTCACCAACAGAGTGGATCGCTTCCTTGATCTCACCGGTCATCGTGTTTTTTTATTGTTAGTAATATATTTTTTCTCCCTATAAAACTGTCCTGACTTTCAAATATTTATCAACTTTATCATTCTTCTGCACATCCTTTTTTCGGACAGAAATTGAACAAATGTGGACAGGACTTTTAGTGCCATAGGGATCTTGAATAAAATATTTTTTGTTTCTCCATCCCCACTTTGTCTTATGTTTAGGACAATGCTTGTCGTAAGGTTTGGCATGAGCATAAGGCGCTGTGCAATTTGTATTTTTTTTAAATTTTGCCTTGTTTATTTTCTGTTTCCACACAATATGTAGAAAATGTACAAATTTTCCTATGTCATGATCTAGAACTTTGAAACCACTTGACCTTTAATCCTTCTATTGAGTCTCTAAACGATCCGTTTATTATAGCCTTAAGATATAAGAAGATCTATGATACAATTTTTTTGTTTTCAAATTTCAAACCCATTTACTTCTTTAGCAGTATAGCTGAATAATGCAAAGATAACACCTTGTTTAGACCTTGGCTGATGGTTCAGGCAAAAGGTTAAAGATTGAACTGTCTTCGTTTCCGATATGCTAGTAATGACACACACCCATCTTGGTTGCATCATATTTAAGTGCCCAGCAATGAAAAATAAGAGTTCTCCTTTTAACTGGAAAACTTGTTTTGCAGGTACAGATTACTTCTTACATGACTGAAAATATTTTCCAGGAAAACTTTCTATTTGATGAGAAAGATGCTATGCACAGGCATTTTCAAGTTCAGAAGTGAATTTGATCTTGACACTAATGGTACGGTTTTGAGAACAGCACGTAAATCTACGCAAAATAGTGGTGCAAATCGAAAAGTTTGAGAAATTTATCCTGGAGCTTTTTTTGTAAATAGTTAAGAACCATACAAGGCACAATGTAGGAAAGCACCCAGATTCCGACAAATTCCACAATGTTGTAGTCCATTAGAAAAAAACAACACAATCATAGAAAGGTTTATTTCGACAGGGAACAACAATTTCATGAGGATTGACAGAAACGAGACACACGAGATGCAAAAACTGAACTAGTACCAACGAGAAAAGTTCACCAAAACACTTTCCATGGTAATACCTATAGAAAACACTAAGACATGTCACATTCCGTCAATGAGACAAATGCTGAAGGGTAGCAGCAAGATTTGAACCTATCAAGTAACAAAGAAACACGTCTCTGAACTCGATCAAGAACATTAAAATGAGATGACACCTGTCCACCTGCACCTGTTCAGATATGTCACAGTAAGGAGGGATGGTAGATTTATAGAAATACAAGGTGGCCTTAGGTGTCAGGTTATTTCTAGCACGATACAAAGAAACAATATTTTTAGAAGCAGGCGCTTAACATTGGAATGATGTTTAATGTATGCTGGAGGGAGATAAAGGCTCAACTTCCATTGGATGACAACAGTTGCGTTTAAGCCGCATTGAAAGAAACCAACCATTTCCTTCCCATTCTCTAACACTCTAAATATCAGATTCTAAATCTTGCGCGTTTGACTTGTTCCTGCTGAGGTGTATTGCAGTCAATAGTAGAGTACAGATAGTGTCATCAGCAAAGGTGCTGATAAGCTGAAACATTTAGTTAAATTGTGAGCCCTATTTCATATAAATGATAGAATGTTAAGATTACGGAAATGTATCAATATTTTGCAAGTGACACTCAAGAAGATACTCAAGAGAAATTTAAGGCATTTTAAAAACTAAATCCTCTTCCTTATCAGCAAATGTTGGCCAAACTTTGATTTTACTTGACTTTCTCACCGTTCTGAATATTGCTCCAGAATATCTTGATATAGTTGTCTCTGTCAAGTCTACTCTGTTCGTGATAAAATCCAAGTGCGTGCATCATTTCGTGAATGACAGTTCCCTTGTACTGACACCCTTGACCAATGGAGATCATTTGTCTTCCTCCAATTTTGCCTATCATCGAGTAACACCTGAAAGTAAGAGTCAGAAAAAAGTAAGAATATTTAACTATTTGATAGGAGTTGGCCTAGAAACTAAGCATATTGACAGAATGGAAATTGACAGGAGAGAGGTTACATAGCTTTACGATGTTCATACAGGTAGTCTTAAGAATGAAGCAATGCAGCAAGGATGAAATTACATGGTTCAAAACTTCCAAATGTCTAGTTTTTTTGTAGGGTAATGGTAGATACAGGAAGGGGTCTGACGTGGCTTTTTTAAATTCCAAAACCTAATATATTTGGACTTCTTTTATCAATTATTATATTCCAAATTCGTACATATAATCAACAAATAAATTAATTAATAGTAATAGACTTTTATATGATTTTAAACGATATTTGTTATATCCTGGCGTATATGACAGAAACCAGATTTGAAACCACTGCCCTCCAAGAGAAATTTGTATTAAATTTCTAATAACTATCAGAAACATCTGTTGTTGCATTTTCCTACAATATAAGAACCGTTTGATCTTGACTGATACATTTTAATAGGCCTTTCTTAATTACCGTTACTTTCAAGATCTCAGTTGAACAATATTTCCTCTCCTTTATGAAGTAAGCATGGTGCTTTACATTTTACAATTCATTTCATAGGAGTATTTGGATTTCTTTTCAAACGACACCATACAAATCCCGCATACAATCACTACATTTTACCTTTAAATGTTAAAAAATGTATACAAAACTAAGCTTTAGTTTTCATAAAGTGTATTTGCATTTGTCTCCTTTAATTTCAATAAATTAGTCCGCAAACTAAACGATTCTTTATAATACAGTCATGAAATTTGGGTATTGCATCAAATTGCATCAGCCAGTTGTCCTGATTGGATCATATCAACTATTTTAATTTTTGTTGTTCCTCTAAATGGATTCTTAGCTGCTGTCAACACCTCGTTCTCACTTTTGCCGATTTTTTGAAATTTGGACGGAGGGCCCGACTTATAGCCCTATGCAGCCAAACGTTGACTGAACACATTGCAAAGAAATTGAGTGTCAGCAAGTCAGCCGTGCATCAGGCGATTGTCAAGTATGAAGAGTTAGAAATCTACTAGGATCAGAAGAGAAGTGGAAGACCTACAACCACCACAAAGCACGAGGACATTTTGATGGAAAGGATGGTCATCAGCTCTCCAACAAGTTCCATAAAGAAATGAAGAAAATCAGGGCAAAACTGCTGCGGAGATGATGCAAAGTGAGTCAAACCACCGTTTCAAAGTTGCAACCAAGTTTCTGGCTACGAACAAAGTCAATGTGCTCGAGTGGTCTGGAACCAGCCCTGACCTTAGCCCAATTGAAAATTTGTGGACGGTATTGAAGGATAAAGTGTCGGAACAACAATCTTCAAGTGGTCCGGAGTTGGCTAGAGTGATAAAAGAAGTCTGGATTAGAAAAATCTCGAAGTAGTATTGCCAAAGTTTAACAGACAATATGCCGAGGCTCATGGAGGCTGTAATCAGAAACAAGGGAGGACATACAAAATATTGAGTTTTGGACAATTGAATGATCATAGATAGCAATATTGCATACAGTGACATATTTCCCTTGCTATCTGAAGATTTTATGAGAAAATAAAATTGTCCTGTTTAAATGCGATGATATTGTCATTTTCGTGAAATTTTGAGCTTGGTCTTAAACTTTTGTTCATGACTATATGTACTAAAACGCTTGTAATTTGTAAGTTTCTATTGGAAGGGTGTCTTCTTTGGATGTAACCAACATAAAAATGTATAGTCGTCATTAAGGTCCCAGTTTTTACTGGGACTGGTCTAACGACTATATATTGTTTGTGGATTGATAAAATTCACTTGCAAATACTCTTGAAATAAAAAAATAAGATAAGTTAAATAAAGAGAGGTTTGAAAATCTGGGGAAATTAATTAAGCGGCCGAAGATAAACTTCTAATTCTATATTAACTTTTTCCTACTTTTCTAGTTCAAACTAGTTTTTTTCAGTAATTGAATTCATGTTTAATGAACTCATTATAACATAATTTCTTTTGGTAACCACCTCTATAAGTTAAAATACGTTCCTTCTTTTCTATTTGATTTCAAGAACGTCCATCTTTCTTTTGTGAAAAAAAGAAACTATTTGTATATCTTTCTATATATCAAGAACCCAATACTTGAAAGCTGAATACAATAAACAGGGAAATATGTGCAAAAATACAGTGATATATTATGAATGTTCCTTTCTTGGTATTTGATTTTACGTAAATAAAAAAAATTGAAAAGTAAGCCAGGTGTCGACTTGGTTGGATAATCTCATCTTCACTAAGTTTTGGTCAAGGCCATTTAGCGGTAGATAGAAAAAAGTATTTTTTGTCAACCGGTCAAAGTATTATTTGAGTTGGAAGATGTTGCTATCGAGAGTGGATAGGCAATCGTGTACTCTTGATAACTGTTATATGGGGTTCTTAAAGAATGCAGGCAGTACTTCTGCAGTCTTCAAACGACACATGTAAAGTACTACAATACCTTTATTGTTTAATATATTTATCCTTTTTGTCGTATTTCTTGATAATGGAGTGAATTTTTAAAGTTTTTTAAGAGATCCCTTTCCCACTCCACGCTCTGGCAGACATGTTGGGTGACCTTAGGAATAGTTTTTTAAACTTTTGTTTTCACAATTTTCAGTTTGTAGAGGAATACTTCTTCTATTCTAGTTTGTCACTTGGCCACTGTATACAGATTTTCTTTAGAAAGGAAACAATTTCTTGTTAGGCACCGATTAATGCACGATTACAGGAAAGCTAATTATTAAAATTACCAGCTTACCCATTTCCAATGTAAAACTCTACATAGTCTCTTTGTCCGTTCCTTGGGATGAACTTTATGCAAGTATAATTATTATAGTCACTGATGGCTTGCTTAAGTACCTTCCTTCTATAAGAGTCTGTGGAAGATAAAGAATCGATTAATTTCTTATTCAAGCAAAACATATGTAAAGATAAATCTGTACTAAAAACAAAAGACTGGTTTTTAACAATAAAGTAGGATTGACGATTCTATATGTTCTGAGCTGTACAGTTGAGTTCTTTAATTTCTATGTAACTAAAAATATTTACTTCTTTTATATTGATCGCTCTAAGTTTTACCAAGTCACTTAAGCAGAATGATAAAGACGTGAAGACGTAATTCTAAATGTATGAAATGTTCTTAAAAATCAATAAATCCGAAACCTACTCCGAAATTATGTTGTTCTGGTTACACTATTTTTATGTGTTTTTTGAAATATTTTATCCATTTTTCAAAATAAGAGTAATGATAGTTTAACTGATTAAAAGTTAACTACAAGTAATTACAAGACTTTACGAACGTAGTTTTAGTTTTAACTCTTTCTGTAAACATTTGATTCAGGAGAAATTAGTTAGATCCGTATTTCTCTTTGTTGTTTTCACAGATGGTGGCCAGCATGCAGCTAGATGATACAAAGTACTATTTCTTTGCTTTTTATCAGTAATAAAGTGAGTATCTCTTTTGATTATACTTCCAGTCCAGTATGCTTTAGCATCTAACACTTTTACTAATATGAAAAAAATCACTGAGGGTGGGAACTATTAGATTCCGAGCCCAATTAGGAACTATTGTCCCAGGTCACCAAACAGGACTTGTGGAATCATAGAGGTATAAAAATTGTCTATGGCATTTTAAAATCTTTATGGTAGAATGGAAAGCAACTTAACGTGTACTTAAAAGGTGCATGATAACTAATTAGCAAAACAGATTTAAGATACACCTCAATTCGCAGTATTACTAACATTAAATCCTACAAGAATTAAAAGCAATGTGAGAGTAGCTATTAAAAAGTACAAAGTTGCAAAATAATTTATTTTAATAAAATGTGAAATGACTTGTTACAAATAATAATAATAATAATAATAATA
>RDPX01000071.1:1495028-1518000 GCA_003991215.1 Morbakka virulenta | reverse complement strand
GGAGGAAAACAACTTAGGTTTATATGTTCGGGAGTCAGATAAATTTCTTTTGAAAGCTGTAAGAAAAATGGGCATAATTAAAACTGTCAATTTAGTAGAGAAAGAAGAATTTAAGAGACAAAGTCAAACAAAACTAAAATCTAAGTGGCATGAAAAAAGAATGTGTGGGCAGTTTGATCGTGAAATGCCTGAAGAAGTAGATAGAGAATTGTCTTGGTATTGGATTGCCCAAAGTGACTTGAAAATACAAACAGAAGCAACGATATTTGCGGCGCAAGAGCAGGCACTAAGAACAAATTATATTAAACATAAGATCGACAAAACAACAGAAAATCTGATGTGCAGAATGTGTGGTGAAAAGGGTGAAACTGTACATTATATAATTTACATTGATAACATTGCTAAACTAATCCATTGGAAATTATGTGAGAAATATGGTCTTGAAAGAAAGGAGAAGTGGTATGAGCACTGCCTGGAGGGAGTAGTTGAAAATGATGACATGAAATTGATTTGGGATATTAACATACAGTGTAATAATGTTATTGAGGTCAGAAGACCTGATCTAATTGTGGTTAATAAGAAAAGCAAATCTTGTATCATGATTGATGTTGCTGTACCAGGAGATTGTAGGGTACATGATAAGGAAAAGGAAAAGATTGAAAAATATCAAAACCTGAAAATTGAATTAAAAAGGCTTTGGTCACTGAAGAATGCTCGTGTTGTACCAATTGTTGCTAGAACTTTAGGGTGTGTAAGCAAAAATTTCAAGAGATGGACTGACATGATAAATATTGAGTTACATGAAAATCAGGTAACGGTAAAGGGCAAAGAAGGAATTTAAGCCTTTTCATTTTTCTTTTTTCGCGTAATTTTGAATACAGATCATATGTCCAAATTATTTTATTAGTGGTAATTATTGCTAATTTTCCTTTCAATCCATGGGAAGATTCCTTGACTTTTATGATAGGGGTGATTATATCAGGCCATTTTATTCATCATCATCATCTAACGGGAGGTTCAAAATAAAGCGCCGTGGCTCTCCATTTCATTCTATCCTGCGCCATTCTGTACAACTGAACCATACTTCTTCCACCAGAAATCTCTTTAATATTGTTGCTATATCTAGCTTTCGATCTTCCTCTTCCTCTCGTGCCATAAACCATTCCAATTAAGAAATCACTGGTTATGTCAATGATTTATTACTTGGAATGGTTTAAGGCACGAGAGGGAGAGGAAGACCCCAAATATGTTGACCATTTTTTAAAACCCCAAACAATCGGGGTTTTTTTGTCATATTAACATAGTGTTTTGGAATATTTTGTTTCTCAAGAGACCCCATTTTTTTTAGCCCAGAAAACCTCAGACCCCAAACTTGTTAACTTGACATCAAGTTTAGATCCCAAATACTTTTTTCACTCCTAAAAATATGTCTCTTAATATGTACATGACCGCCTCCTAATTAAAAGTCAATAAGGTCCCCCTGGACCTTTATGTTTTTTTAAGTAGTCATTAATGGAATAAACAAGTCCTAAAGTGAAATAAAAAGAATCACTTTAAAGTTCCTTTGTTATAGAATTTACTTGAAAGAGTGAGGAACGGTAGAAAACAAGTGAGAAGCGAAAAAATAGCTTCCATTTGAGTTGCAGATGGTTTAGAAAAACATTTTGCTTGAGAATTACGAGTTTTTGGTTGGTAAACATTTCGAGAATAAACCTGAATAAATTGTGACATCTTCCTGTACAGCCCTGATACTTCCTTTCCTACATTCCCCTTGGGTTTTATGTTGAGATTTAACAAAAAGAAAACGCAAAGGGTGTTATAAGCTGGAGGGTTCCATAAAAAATTATTGTATCTTTAGGTGTCTGGTGAAGAAATTAGTTGTAAATTTCTAAATGATGTTAGCTACTGATCACTGAGACCAGTAAAAATTAGTTTCATTTAAATAGACGTACAGTTTAAGACAAATGTTGTTTTTCTTTTATTTCTATGTAAAAAAAAATTTCCTTCTTTTGGTTTCTTCGCAAATAATTCTGCATAACCCAGCTCTGTGGCATGTTTTCCTAGAGGTTTGTGGGTTTTTTTTGTAAATTGCTGTTGGAAACAGAGAGTAATAAAACATAAGCGAAAATGTATAGTACGTAAAATTATGTATTTTTTCTACAAGTTTATGTTTGCAAGATATTAGGAAGAAACCATTACAATCACGTTTTAGTCTCTACTTTCCCACTATACTATGGCATGGCAAGCCCGCTCCAATTAGAGGCATCTATATTGTCAGATATCATGTCTTGTCCTTACTAATGTAGGTCAAATATCCTTTCTTACATTGCCATTAGAGTATTTCTTTTTTAGATTTTTTTCCCCTTTTTTCGGTTTTCTTTCATTCCCCCTTTTTAACCAAATAAAGTAGGATGTCTTTTCCACAACTTGTTGAAGCTCTTCTATTATTTCATACAGGTCTTTCTGACAGAGGCATAACAGATCTTGACACATTTGTATCAAATTTTTGTCTGTTTACCCAAGACATTGTATAACTAGATAATCAAAGTTAGTGTTCCAGTTTTTTTATCCCTATTTGCTTCACTTAGTTCGTGATATCTTTTTTCTTTCCTAACTTCAGGTTTCCTAATATTTTTCCATGTAATAGCTATCTTTGGGTCTTTAGGACCATGACACTTGTCTGTTGTTACTCCGGACAATACAGTCTGGTCTCTGTGTTTTACAAATGACTTGAAATACAATTTTTCAAAAATCTTTGGTAGCAGTTCATATTTGTTTCTATCTCTGATCTTTGACCTGAAGAATCCTAGTTCTTTCAGAATGTCTTCAGTTTCCTTCTTTACGAAAAACCATCTTTTGCATTCCTTAGATTGCAGGTGTCTTAGGTTTTTTACATTTCTAATAATCATTTTTAAGGAATTCAATATCACTTCAATTGATAGCATATGATAATTTGACTTTTTAGAAACATTTGGTCGTGTAAAAGGATCCCACTTTCAAAATTCTTGCCAGGTTAAATCTGTTCAAAAGCGATTGAAACGTGGAATACGACCAATCTTGTAGGCACAACACTTTAAATATCCAACTTATTTATCTCCTTTTAACACTCCTTTTGCTGCTTAAAACCTCCATATCTCGCCGACAAACACTTGTTCCATTCATATATCACCTCCTTTAACCTTTTACTGGTTTTAGTTTCAAAAAGAGGTTTTCATTTCCTCTAAAATAAAATTATTTTCCTTTTGCTATACCGTGAAGATGATATATCCTCTTGACTTTATTGCCTTTATACTTCATTCCACTTTGGATTATCGATTCTTCTAATGTTTCCAATATTACTTTAAGATCTTCTATCCACTTAACCTGCCCGGCCATATTGTCCATGAACACTTTTAGCTTTTGATTTTCTTCATTTAAGTCTACATCAGTTGTTTTTACCATTTTACCATCACTTTTCTCACCAATTCAAAAAGCTTGAAAAATTTCTTCATCTACCTGGTATTTGTAAGCCCAACACCACACACTGATCCGCAGGCCTTTGCTAAATCAAGCCATATGAAGGAAATACCACCGCTATTCTCTTCTGTATCGCATATTACTTCCAATATCAATATTATATCAATTTTATACATATTGGGATCCGTGGTATCCCTGCTTTTTGTATATATGTTTTATACATGGTGGAATCCGTGGCATCCCTGCTTTTTGTACACATGTTTTATACATGGTGGAATCCGTGGCATCCCTGCTTTTTGTACACATGTTTTATACATGGTGGAATCCGTGGCATCCCTGCTTTTTGTATACATGTTTTATACATGGTGGAATCCGTGGCATCCCTGCTTTTTGTACACATGTTTTATACATGGTGGAATCCGTGGCATCCCTGCTTTTTGTATGCATGTTTTATACATCTTGGAATCCGTGGCATCCCTGCTTTTTGTATAAATTACTAGATATACCGTTTTTACCTATACCAAACAGACCTTACAAAATTATGTTCAAGGGCAACATGGTGCAAAATTGTTTTATGGGTTCAGTACTTTTTCTTGCACTTTGGAGCTGACTTTTGTTTCCCATATTTCATGCGATATAAAAAAATGGCTATTTCTTTCTGGTGGCCACTTTCTGTTTACTTTAAACTAGCTCCTTCAGCATTTAATAAAATTTGAAAACGTGAAGTAGACAGTTTTTCTGCTTCTCTTACTTTAAATCAGACATACTGAGCGGTATTCCCATTGGTGTCGATTGTTCGCCTTCTTCGTATAAAGTATCTGGTCGCCTCTTTTTTCGTTACTGAAGGTGTTTCAAAATGCTGCTTTAGTTTACCTCTTTTGCTTTCCTACAAAGTACATTGGCTCTCTCTGTCTAACCTTCTTTCTTTCCCCAATAAATTTTTGTACCGTCTCTCTATTTTTTTATACAGATCTTCAGTCCTTCCTTTTCCCCATCATTTGCCTCATCAATCTAGCTCTCAAGTTTATCTATTTCTCTTTAATTTTACCTATCTTTTTCTAACTTTTTGGTCGTCCTTACTTAATTTTCCATTGATTTGTTTTTCCTCTTCTAATTAAAATCTGGGCTATCTAGCCGACTTCATCAAAGCTTCGTACCATTTGGTTTTTCTTCGCTTTGCGTTATTTAATTTTGAATGTCCTCTGTGCTCTCCCAGTAACCCAATTTCCACCAATAACAAGGAAATTTTTCTTTCCCTTTGCTGATGGCAAATTTAATCAGAGTCTGGCCTGCTATCCCCAAAACTCATCCTGGTTTTTCTTTTATCGTCTCTCCGATTGGTCAGTTACCTTTGTAATTTGCATGAAGTCTTTCCACGGGTCACCTGTCTGTTTTTAGTTATCATGTATTCAAGACAAATATACAGCTTCTCTATATTCCACCATTAGCTCTAACGTTTGGATACAATTATACAGCGCCTCCATTAATTATACAGACTTACGCAGTTTACTGCCTTACTCATGTCCTTACTTTCATAACATTCTAGTTTGGCTTCTTTAAATGTATTTCTCAGCAATTATGCTGTGCTTGTGTCTGTGAGTCTGTCTATCAGTCAGTCAGTCGGTACGTTAGTATGTGTTAACACTGATACTAAATGGGTACGCTAAGAACGAGGTAAAAGAGCCTTATTTTTTCCATCTTTTTACACAACTTTACATCATATGACGAAAAGGGAGCACTTTTTTTGTGTTGACGTCAGTGTGGAAGCACTTGTTTTCCTGACGTAAATTGAATGAAACAGTGGGGAAACAAATCCTGAGCTGCCGCACATATAAGTTTACAGGTTGTGACATGGCGATTCATAGTCTCTTTCTACTTGATTTGCGTAAAACACAAAGATGATGTCCGCTTCGTATAGTATCTCGATTTTTTGCCAAGTGTAGTTGCAACACTAAACTAGGCGATGCACTAAGTACTACTCAGAAATGTTTTTCTCTGCCAGTTCTAAAGGGAGTGTTAGGTTTATCACCTATAACAGGGGCTGGCAATCAGAGTCACCAGAAGGGGTAGGAGAACTACTAGTTAAAATAGTGAAAGAGAAAACTAAGTGTATTATTATATGTTACCAAGTAATGTTTTTCCGTAAATTGTAACCAAGACATCTTCACTGGGAAAAAATGGCCATTGGCCTCCTCCAAATTTTAATCAATTTAAATACTTGTCAGTTACTACGTAGTTAATAGAAGAAAACTTAAGCTAACAACGCACTTGAATAATATTTTTGATGCACATGTGCAAGAGAATTTATTATGTAAAGTTCATTGATAAACTAAGAACTAGCTTTTCTTTTTCATTCTCTCCACTTGTTACGATTATAGTTTAAAGTACTATACTATAATATATGAAAACACTACACCAGAATTACTTCTTACGGTTCAAAGGCCTTTCTTCCGTCGTAATAAGAAGAAGTACTAAATTTTATTACCTAACAAAGAGGGGAATGTTTTCTAAAGAAATAAAAATAGAACACGAAATCAATAAATTTTAGCTCAATTTTGATATGCAATGGCATACTTACCAAAGGAATGGTGAATTACATAGGGGACGACTCCATTGGGCCATTTCCGATTGGGATTGACAAGACCATCTCTTTTTTGTCTTTTGCCAAATATAGCATTCCTTTGTTCCTCAGTCAAAATTATATCCCCTTCAAAAAGGTTGGCTGTTGGATAGATAAAGGGAAAAATGAGATAAGTCGAAGAAGATTTCTTGTGAATTGAGCAAGAGAATAAAGAAATATAATCTCAGCTGCTGCAATATAACTGAAGAATGTTAAACTTTCTTTTAAATCAGACGATATATAAAGATGCACTCTTAAAATAATATACAGGAGAAATTGAAGGATCCAGAAGCAGTGTACGTTTTCGAAATAAAATAGTTAAGGCTTCAGTGAGGCAAGTTTCTTAAAAACACTCGAAGTTTGTGGATTAAAATTATCATGCAAGGTTCAAACTAATGAAAAGACGTAAGGTTTTTATCTTTAAAACCATAAATATTTCTATAAATTAATCTATCAGGCACATTCATTTCTTGGCAACTTTTAATTTAAAGAAATAAATGTTTAAAGACAAAAGAATAAAAAATAGTAATGATTATATCCACATTTGTATATTATTTCTTAGTTAGAGTTAATTCATTATTGAACATTTTGAAACTGTTTGACCATCTCAGTAGTGGTTTCGTATTGAGCAGGTTTTCTATGAAATCTCCCTGTATTATTGAAGTCAAATTTTACAATGTACGCAAGATACACTTTAAAGTTGACAGTCTTCTTTGATCATATGGTATTGTTTCATGGAGTTAATAAATTTACTGTGCGTTATAATCAATATAAAGGTAGTCTGTCGAATAATGAAGTCAATCGAAGTATAAATCTCAAGTGAGACATGTATAGTTTTCTCGTCTTTATTGTTTGTATTCAAGGTGTCAGACACGTATCAACTTATTGTATATAGTTAAAAGTACAGCCTGGTACAAAATGCAAGTTAATTAGTTTAGGTTCCAATTTGAAAGGAAAAATTAGTCTTCCTCTGGATACATAGAATTAAAATCTAAAACTTTTTTGGATTGTATGTAAAACTAGTTAAATAAGAAAAAAGATTTCAAACGAATAAAATTTTAAGATATTTCGGAAATGGTTAAAAGAAGCAAAATCATGCCCAAAGAATGGCAAATAAACTCTCAAAATATTGTTGTGTTTTCTTAACTTTAATAATTTTTATGTAACTTACAGTTTTCTTCTGCCTTGTACTCAGCTTCAAGTTCTTGAGGAGTCCTTGCTATGTATTCTGTATTGCAAATTATACCAAAAAAACTATTAAAGGTTAAATGGTGATAATCAAAATTATATTTTAGAATACTTTCTGGAAAATGTTAGCAGGCATCAAGATTTGGGATTTCTATCACTTGAAATGCGCTGTAACTCTTGGACACCCTAACCCCATTAAGAAAGGTTAGGGCGTCTGTCTGTATCAAACGATAACAAAAAGTATAAAAATCCCTAAACGCTCTGCTGTTTCTTTTGAGTTAATCCTTGTAGCATTGTATTCCTTTCACATCTAATGGTTTTAAGAGTCTTACAAGTTAAGAGTGATTAGAAGCAAGCAGTGTTACAATTTTTACATTACAGTAACTTCTATCGGATTCCATATGCTGAAATTTGTTGTTGAAGCCAGGAGCGGAGTAATAGCTAATAATAATAATAACGTTTGGGACAGTAAAAGGTGGATTATCAGATTGTTTTAATGTGACATGTCATAGTATATCGTTTAAATTTTCTTCTGTATGAATTTTTCTAATTTTGACTGGATTTACTAATTTAACTTGAAAAATAGTCCATCCACCTGACACTTCCTGACGAACATTAAGTGAGTCTAGTTAGAAAGGAAAGTTGATTTTCTGTGGATAGTTTTACTCCTATGTTTGCATTATTATTCAAACTTTTCCTGATACCAGAATTATAACAACTGGGAACTCTATGAACTATGGACTCCACCTTGGCTTACCTAATATCATCCATGGGCTTCCCTCAGTTTAGACCTTTGACCCTCTTTCGAATATGTTTCTATTCTTTTGGTGAGTTATTTGTGAGTTATTATACGATATTTTAGCCTTGCTGTTTTAATTAACTCTAGCTCACTACTAGCAAATGCCAAACTCAGTCAGAACAGGAAGCACGTGCAAAAGGATCCAATAATATTAAATTGATGTTGCAATAAATTTAAGTATGCGGGCAGTAGCTCTCAGGGGAAATTCTGACAAAAAGAGTAATGAATAGGACTGGCAATTTATATCTTTCGTGAAATAAAAAGCAATCTTTGAGAAAGCTCCAGGAGGTCATTTGAGACATAATTCCAAGAATAGAAATTTATATCTCCCCGCACTCAAAATGAAATAATAAGTATTTGTGGGAAGATCAGAGATTAATCTAAAAATTCCAAAGTGTTGGAATATTATGGCTGATGACACATCAGATGTATCTTCTACGGAACAAATTAATATGTGCATTTGAATTGTCAATGAACATGAGATCTGTGAAGAGTTCTTTTGGTTTCCGGATGTACAAGAAAATTGATGCACAGTCTTTTTTTGACGTTCTTATTCCTGCCTTGCACTGAGCTCTAGATCTTTCGTATCTGCCTAGGTAAGGATAGGATATATTCTGAGTTTTACTGCTCCAGTCACAAAGATACTCCATCCAGATAAAGAGGTGAAAAGGCTTACCTGAGAGAGGCGTATGCTGATGTCAACACAAAAGAGTGTATTAGAAGCAGGAACAGGTTAGGTTTGGGAAGAGGCAGGTAGAAAGGATAATAAGGTAGCAGAAAAACCCTCTAGTAGCAAGCATTTAAAGCCATGGGATAAATGCAGGTCATTGTAGCGACCAGTCAAGTTCAGATTATTTCCAAGTCACTCTGTACATTCGATTCATTGATCTTGTAGTGGAAGGGCTAAAAACAGAAATTTACAGATGAGACCAACAGTTCACACGAATGCTTGAAAAAGACAAACCAAAAACTACAAACTATAGATTAATTCAATGTCCAAAAAGATTTTACTCAACAATCAACCATATATTGACCATATTGACCTTATTTTTTACTGTACCTGTTGCCAGTGTTCCCTGTGAGAGATATTTCCCAGAACTGTTTTTTGACAAAATAATTCTGATGTTTCACAGGGGTATCAAATTCAATCCCTCCTTGAAGACGTTTATGAAAGGAAAGCCAATTGGTGAGCGACGACCAAATGACGTACACTTCGATTTTGGCTAGACGACAAGGTGACATTTAATCTCTCAAAAAAAAGTTTCCCAATAATTCCAGTTGCTTTAAGTTGATTTATGGCAGTTGTAAGTCTCAAATCTTTTTGTGAGTTCTCCATATTATTCATACTCGGAAAGAATTGAAGCATTGACTGAAAAACAAATTTTACTTATAACCTTTAGAATGAGGAATACGTCGTTGTAATTATACCAGATTAGCTCAACCTACACTGCCCTTTTGCTTATTGACAGCCTGCCTTCACAAGTGCATTTTCGGTTTACACTGCCGTCGTCGCTTGACTTCCTTGAAAATGATGTCCATCAAGATCCTCATTTTTAAGTAAAAAGAATTTCTCTTCTTTCTAACTCAGGAGTAGTGAAATGGGTTAGACGGATAACATGTGCGCTGAACTCACTATGTCGTGTGAAGAGCAGCTCCTGGAACGTTGTTACCAAAGTACAGAATAAATGTTGTCTTATGGCCTTTTGATTTTCTTGGCTACTGTGTTACAATTAGTTTAATCTAAGACTCTTTTTCAGGGAATGAACATGTAATTTATGATATAAAAATACTGCAAGTGATAAAAAGGTATTTTCCAATGATCTGAAGAGCCGGGTCATAACTATGTTCGCTCGCCATTAAGTCTTCTCTCATCTACTGACCTTCATCACCACTACTGAAAATTTCCTGTGTCATGCCTTGGCTTTGAAGCCTCAATTGGAAAAGGAAAATTGGAAATAGAGAATTATAGTAATGCAAACTACTTAAAATTAAAAATGAGGGAAAATTTGTTTCCAATTAGTTTATTTATTTACAATTCTGCCAAAGTTCGCAAAAAATAAAAAAATATTCTACCATTCTCGTCAGGAGCGTTTCCCTGTGGTTGTCCAAAAATGACCTTGTTTTGTTCTTCAGTTAAAATTATATCACCTTCGAAAAGATTAGCTGTGAGATAAGCAGACGAGGAAGAATATGGTTAAGTAGTAATATTTCTACGTAGAAAAGTAGAAAACAATTTTGAAATGCAATGTTTTCATTTACTAAAATTTTCGTCTCTGAAAGTAACAAAACAAACCTTATTAACAAATGTTTTTCAACCCTGGATTTAAATTTATACCCTATTACCCTGCATGTAAACCCATTCCCGTATATAGGCCCATACACGTATACCCGGGTACAGGCCAGCTGCGTCTTTAAGCGAGAGATATTTTTGGGATGAGGATGTAAAAGATATATTTAATCAAATACTTTGTTCTCTTTTAACAGTGTCTTTGACTATACATTCCGCTTTTTGAATATAAATATTTTTGAATATAAATAAATATTTATATTCAAAAAGCGGAATGTATAGTCAAAGACACTGTTAAAAGAGAACAAATTATTTGATTAAATATATCTTTTATAAATAAATATATATAAATAAAATAAAAGAAATAAATATATATACATTTTCAGAATTTCAGAAGGTATTTACATAGGACCTCTAAACCATTTCCCCCTCTTGCTTTTTCCTTGGCCATATATAAAACCTTGTATTACTCCTCGGAGGTTAATGCACAACAGCAATACCGCGAAAATTCCCTCTGAAAATTTATCTTGAGGTTTGTGAGGTTCAGGGGAGCATATCAATTCTTTACACACAACAGGCCACTCAAATTTCTTTATAGATATGATGGGAAGTAATACAACTTTTGGAAGTATGGTATTTTTTTTAATATTCTTGTCATGCATTACAAATTATACAAGATAAATATCAAATTGCTTCACTGCTATAACAATTTTGACAATAAGAAGATAAATGTAGAAAGAAGTAAAAATATTCGCATGTCATTGAACAAATGTTATACGAATGTTAAACCTGGTTTTCACAGACGTCATAAGAACATATTACCTTATGGGTCAAACTTGTTTTGATCCTTACCATTATATGTTGTCCTTTCAACCGAGGTTTACTTAAGCAATAGGTTATGATTCTCAGTTTTCCAGTGTCATATGAGTGTTAAAAAAACCATAGGCACATCTAAACAAATTTTTTTATGTTTTTATGTTGCTATGAAAACCAGAGTTCAACGACGTTCGATTGCGAAAGAAAAACTTTAAACATTCAAGCCCACTATTCTTTTGGAAGCCAGAAGAAGCTATCCATTACGGTAGTATTAAGAAGCGTAAATGAAAACGATGGAAATATTTCAATGAGATCTAAAATTTGTTTTGTATACAGAAAAAACGTTCGGCGATGGAAAAACCAACGTACAGCGATAGAAACAGTTTGTCAGATAAAGGGATTAAAGTCTAGATCTAAAAGACCAATGGAGGCCACGAAAGCATAATTTTCACTCCTCAACGATACTCTTGTGGAATATGGCAAAGAAGAAAGAGGGAAAGGTCAAGCAATCAGAGAAAAATGATTGAAAGAAAAAGATCCGTTGTTATTGCAAATATTTGTCCTGGCCCAAAAGAAACGTTCCAACAATTAAATGGTTTGCTAACTCCAATGCTAAACGGAAATCTTCTGACTTATCATCGGTATGTCAAATTCATGAATGTCAAACGACAAGAAGAGTTTTATAGATATCTGGTAGGTAAATTAGATCTGAGAGTGGCTGTCTAAGGCTGAACTCTTGATAGGAGCTTTATTTGCTCAATTCACTCGCTGCCGCAGCTTAAAAGTGTAAAAAAATGCAGCAGTTTGTCCTGTTCATTTGCTGAGGGTTGGACGGAATTAAGTTTGTGACGATATTTCGTGAAAAGGGTTCGGAAAACTGCACTTCAGCCTTTCTTTAGCCGAAAGTACCACGAATGTTGAGTTTGTAAAATAAAAACAAAAACATAGACCCCGTGAGAATGACTGTCCTCTTTTCCAAGGTAAAATCTCTGGACTTATACTTTCCCCGGGAAACAGACAAGAGTTGAAAAGGTCAGTCCTTCGGGTTTCAAATGATGTGTAGATTGTGGAAAGAAGGAATTCCTGTTGTATAGCTAAAAACTATTCCTACAGCATAAGATAATATACTGAATAAACAAATACTAGTAGTTATAGACATAACTAGTTAAATAACCTTATTTGTTGTTTACATTTCATACATCATGGCTTAGGTTTTGTTATCATAAAATTAGTCGTTTCTATTGAAAGTTGCGGGATAAATTTTATAAGAAAGTATTACTTACTGTATTTTCAAATAGAAAAAGTAATTTAATCCGATCAATCATTTCTCATATTGAATCTTTTATAAATGGAACCCCTGGTAAGCAGTGGGCCCATTTTTGTCTTTCACAGTTTCTATCTGTGAAAGACCAGAAGGGAAGCAACCGAGTGAAAAAGGGGGAGATAGAAAGCACGCAAGAGACCATAAAAAGCAGGACATGACACGGATCGCCCTCCAGGACCATCCAAGGAAAGGTCCTTCCTCTTGGGTTGATCTGGAGCCAGTTCTCAAGCATTTCAAAACCACCTTTCCTGCATGGTTGAGCCCTATAAAAGAAGGCCAGATCAAGGAGAGACCAAGGCTCGATCTCTACCAAAAAGCCGGGAGGAGATCTCTCACTCATCTCTCATATTAGTGTATGTGGCATTATTTTCCTTTTTTTCAGCTCTGAAATCACTCTAGTTTCCTTGATAAAATTTTAAACTTTCTCAGAAAAACAGCTATGCTGGATTTTGGGCATTCAAGGCAATCAAAGTAATTATTGTATGGGTTAGCCTATCACTGTTTTTAGTGTAAGTACTCAATCTTTTGAGGTATCACAAATTCAGGTAATTTTAAACGAAACAAGAAAATTAAAATTTTTTTCTCATATAGTTTTCAGTTGGGTTACCCCACACGAACGTTCTCCTATTTGAATGTTATTATCAATGAAAACTCTCATGATTTGTACTTTAGAAAGCGAGTACAAAATAATCAATGCTCATTACAACTAAGTGTTGAAATTTTGTTTTTTGGTTTGTCTCTAATTTTCAACTTTCTTAGATTTCTATCTTGAAACATTGCAACTGATGACGTTAACTTTGATGTAAACTGCTTCCAACAAGGAGCAGCACATAAGCTCCCACAGAGATACTCCAGTCATCCATTGCACCATCCTCATCTCTGTGGTTTCCAGCTTCCTTTCCCAAGTGTACCGTCAATAGGTAGTTGGAAAAAGACGTAGAGGGCTCCAGAAGTTGAGATGGAGAGACCGAGTACAGATTGATATGAAAACAGCTACCACTGAAGAGGACGATGCAAACAATAGAAGAGGGTAGAAGAAGAAATGCCGAGCAATCGACCCAACTTGAAGTTGAAAGAAGACCGAAGGAAAAAAAGGAGTCACACCTACCGCTGTAGATTGTCGAGAGACCAAAGTAGTTTAGTGTAAGCATTTTGCTTGTTTTAAGTGCTTCATGTAAATTAGTTGAACTTAATTTGATAGTCAAGAATTTGCCATTTTAAGGCCTTAAATACCTTTAGAAACTTAATGTTTTGCAGGGGCATTGCCCCTGAGTTCCACAAGAGAGCTCACTCCACTCCTATACCCCAGTTGTTCTATCTACGCGTGTTGTACCCGCACCTCGAACGATGTTAACCAATATCATATGTACCCCCCAAAATCTAAGAATCTAAGACATATGTCACTAGATATTTCTTTTTATTCCGTTGATATTTGATGTGGAGTGTGGTAAAGCCTCACATAAAGGACAAACTGGAGAACCAGCCACCGAAGATGACGAAGGACATTCTCTCATCTGCAAGATTGTTAAAAAACCCCTCAAACCTGGGAAAGGATGCTATAAAATTTTTGGGCAATTTTTATAAAGTTTAAGTTACAAAGTCGCAATTAGGGAAGCAACTATTACTCAAAAGTTTAATTTTAAGAGTCAGACTATGTCAAAATGAAAACAGAAATTGAAATCACAACGGTTTAAAAAAGGAAAATTATGTTAGACATATGTAAAAAAGATGCCAAAATATCTAAATTGGCTAATTCGACTTCCTACTGGAGAAAATGGTTTAAAAATCTGGCTAATAAACGATAAAAGATCAGACACAAAAAATCTAAAAATCACGTAGTTTTTTAAGGAATAAGAAGTGTATCATCCTCTTTCAAAACTTGATCGTCATCAGTACCACCTTCAGATACATTGGTAACACATCTGACGGCAATTACTCTCTTTTTAAGGGCTCTTCTAGCGTCAAAGAATGCTGAATCCATTTTCGCAAGAAGTGGTTTGAAATGTACACTTGTTTCATTTTCTTCCAATATGCGTTGATACCCATCCAAAAGGCGAGTGTCATTGTCGATGAAATCATTGTTACAAAGACTTTCTAAAGAATACTCTTAGTTTTCCTGTTTGCTTCCGATTCAGTCTGAGCTAATGCTTGCTGGATTTATTTATTTTCACTGCCGCTTTCTTCTTCATGTGCAAAATCTTCACCTTTGTTTGCTTCCATTTCAAAATAGTCGAGAAGACCGGAATTTTCAACTTTTTTGAGTCGAATACCTTTTGATGGAACAATTTTTTTCACAAGTGTCTGGATGTTAGCAGGGTCCAAACTTTGTATTAATTTTCTTCAATAGACGGACGTATTGATCCCAATAAGATTGTATAGTTGATCATTTACTACGAGGTCTTTGGATCCATTGAGACCATTTGTAATAAAAAACTGCTTGAATGTTGCTTCGAAACCAACATCAATTTTCTTCCAAGAAGAAAGGATCGTTTTAACCATTTCCTCTCGACTTGGTTTCGAAGACCTTTTTTGTCTGGTCCCAACTTTTTTAATTTAAGTCCATTTTATTCTCTTGGTAAAAAACTTAAAATCTCGATGTGATGGGTACAGTTTCATTNGTTTTGATCCTTACCATTATATGTTGTCCTTTCAACCGAGGTTTACTTAAGCAATAGGTTATGATTCTCAGTTTTCCAGTGTCATATGAGTGTTAAAAAAAACATAGGCACATCTAAACAATTTTTTTTATGTTTTTATGTTGCTATGAAATCCAGGGTTCAACGACGTTCGATTGCGAAAGAAAAACTTTAAACATTCAAGCCCACTATTCTTTTGGAAGCCAGAAGAAGCTATCCATTACGGTAGTATTAAGAAGCGTAAATGAAAACGATGGAAATATTTCAATGAGATCTAAAATTTGTTTTGTATACAGAAAGAACGTTCGGCGATGGAAAAACCAACGTACAGCGATAGAAACAGTTTGTCAGATAAAGGGATTAAAGTCTAGATCTAAAAGACCAATGGAGGCCACGAAAGCATAATTTTCACTCCTAAAAGATACTCTTGTGGAATATGGCAAAGAAGAAAGAGGGAAAGGTCAAGCAATCAGAGAAAAATGATTCAAGGAAAAGGATCCGTTCTTATTGCAAATATTTGTCCTGGCCCAAAAGAAACGTTCCAACAATTAAATGGTTTGCTAACTCCAATGCTAAACGGAAATCTTCTGACTTATCATCGGTATGTCAAATTCATGAATGTCAAACGACAAGAAGAGTTTTATAGATATCTGGTAGGTAAATTAGATCTGAGAGTGGCTGTCTAAGGCTGAACTCTTGATAGGAGCTTTATTTGCTCAATTCACTCGCTGCCGCAGCTTAAAAGTGTAAAAAAATGCAGCAGTTTGTCCTGTTCATTTGCTGAGGGTTGGACGGAATTAAGTTTGTGACGATATTTCGTGAAAAGGGTTCGGAAAACTGCACTTCAGCCTTTCTTTAGCCGAAAGTACCACGAATGTTGAGTTTGTAAAATAAAAACAAAAACATAGACCCCGTGAGAATGACTGTCCTCTTTTCCAAGGTAAAATCTCTGGACTTATACTTTCCCCGGGAAACAGACAAGAGTTGAAAAGGTCAGTCCTTCGGGTTTCAAATGATGTGTAGATTGTGGAAAGAAGGAATTCCTGTTGTATAGCTAAAAACTATTCCTACAGCATAAGATAGTAAACTGAATAAACAAATACTAGTAGTTATAGACATAACTAGTTAAATAACCTTATTTGTTGTTTACATTTCATACATCATGGCTTAGGTTTTGTTATCATAAAATTAGTCGTTTCTATTGAAAGTTGCGGGATAAATTTTATAAGAAAGTATTACTTACTGTATTTTCAAATAGAAAAAGTAATTTAATCCGATCAATCATTTCTCATATTGAATCTTTCATAAATGGAACCCCTGGTAAGCAGTGGGCCCATTGTATTATACCAGTAATACCACCACTTAAAACAACCAAAATGTATCCTCGTTGAAACAGTGCTTTTTTGACCTTCCACAAAGAATGGAATGCACGCCGTAATCATCCAAGACGTATATTGGAAATTCCCCTCTTTAAGTGAGTTAAATCTATTCGGAAGGTTTTCTATTGTCTTTAACATTTTTTGCAGGCAGTGTGAGCAACTGACCACTGATATCGCACGTTATTGCCAATGCCCACTTTCGTTCTAGTTTTTTTTCATTCAATAGAAATTCAGGATTCAGATTTACTCTGAGATCACAAGAGACTTGGTTAAGGACTGTAAGTCCTTTCCTTGGTAAGATGTGATTTTCTCTGACAAAAGTGTTCTCTACTCAGACGTTCTCCTCAGAAGCCTTCTCTTGTTAGCTCTCATTTCAATCCAAAGGCATTTCATATCCATCAATTACAAAGTATTTTTTTTCTCTGGCATGGAATTTAAGAACAGTTTTCGACTAACTTGAGGGTGCTGCATTTAAATCTGATCTTAGATTTTCTCCATCACATCAAGCTTTTGCGCTATACATATTTATATTTTTCATGAATTTTGAAGAAAATAATATCCTATCAAATAGTGTAGCAAAAAAGGCCGGAGTGTATGGTTCATTTTGGTAAATTTACTTTTCATTTAGTCTCCCAATAAACTGGAAAAATTATTGTTTTCTTAGAACATGCATAATATAACCAATTGTTATGATACGAAAGTAAACAAACAAATTTCAACTTACACAACACTCGTTTGCAGGTAGTGTTTTTTAATTTATTTTATCACTAAATTTAAGCCTTACCAACGACAGAAAGAAGACCGCAGATCGATATTTGCAAGGATCAGGTGGGTTATCTGGATTCTTGAAAATTGTGACAGAATTAATATCTTTCCACGACAACGGAAAAGAAGAGTTCATTAGGCAAAGATTAATAAGCTTGGACTGCACGGAAGAAATCTTGGAAGTATGCTATTTGAAGACAACTACAGGAATCGTGTCTAGAACAGTAGTTTTAGGCTGATCAAGCCCATTAATAGTCTTTGTAACCAACCTTGGATTATGACGACAGAGATCAAAATCTAATCAGTTTGTGAAGGAAAGCCTGGTAAAGAAACTAGATGCCATTTAGAGAAGAATTGGCAGAATGTAATCCATCAAAGAGACCAGCATCTTCTCTAGAGGCCATAGAAAACCGAACACCAACAAAAACTGCAAGAATAATTGACTTGGCAGAATGCAAACACTACTCTAAGTCTTCGAGAAATCACGACATTCCTATCTTTTTGAAAAAAAAAGAAATGAATTAACAAACTCGTTTGATAAGCAGGATTTGGCATCAGAAATCACCTGTTTACAAGCATTTCTGGTCAATTTGGAAGAAACACGAGATTCAACAGTTCCACCACGTCGGACCTGAGCATAAGAAAAACTTCAATGAGCAATTGCAGAAGAAAATGCTCAGTGAACAGCTGAGAATTTATTTTAAGAATTTATTTTGATTTTGCAACTACGACTGGGTATAAATGTTCCAATACCAATTTAAACCCATTCTGTGAATTAAGTTGCAGCATCGAAAGGTGATTTGCTAAGACTGAAGCCCAAGAAATATCACCAAGAAATTGACAAAACCATCCCTGTCAGTATCAGCAAATTCAAAAGCCTTAAGGTAATGCGGCTTGTCAAGAAGGTTTGGATCAATTGCCTTAACCTCTATAGTGAAAACATCAGCAGATTAAAAAGGAGGTAAATATGGAACTGCACAATGCTCAGCAACAAAAGATAAGAGAGATGTAAAACAAAAGGCTATTATGGGTTTGAATCAGGAAATTTGTTAGGAAAATCAACAAGCTGTGTAAAATCATGAGCAAGGGCGAAGTTGTACGTAACGTCTCCAGATTTGTCAGTCTTATTAAACTTAGTTAACCAGGCCATGTGATGAATATTGGAGTTACCAAAACAAAGATGTCTGTAGTGCAATGCTTGTATAGACTTATTAATGGTGTCTGACATTGTTTCAATACGCGAGCAAGTGTCAAAAGAAGGAAATCGATACAGGTTACTAAAAAGTAAGGAGAGAGAGAGAGAGTAGTTTTTGAAAAGAACAGGTTTTTCCTGGGTAGCGTCGCTACTACCTCATCTCGAATCTACACTCTTGGGTGTAGAGTCAGTTAAGGTCCGGAGATTCTTCACATGCCCTGAGCACTGAAGGTTTGCCAGGTATTTGGAGTCATTCACTTGATTAGGACTGTCCAAAAGGTGATTATAGAAATAGATATCCAAAGGGATTAACTATACCCTGATCTTCATCAAGCAGGCTACCTGAGCCCTGTATCGATGGGGTGGTATTAAGGGGAGAGAAAGCAGGCACTGATTACTACACATTGCCCTCATAAAAGAGGGATGATGATGAGGTGACACTTCCACCAGTGCTTGCATCGTGACACCATCTCTAGTAGGATTGCTACTAAGGCTAAAGAGGCCTTTTAAGCTATGAGAAAGACGACACCGTCATACGTCAACTTGTAGACAATCGTGTATTGCCTAAACTTAAGAACAAATTGTGTTTTTTGTGTTCAATGGATCTCCTTTTAAGTATGTAATATACATTATTAAGTAACTTTGTCGAAGCGTTGAGTTGGTATTTTTAGTGCATGAATCCTGTTTTCAGTCAAGAAATTTTAAACTAATAGGGAAGAAGGAACCCAAAATTACCTTAGCCACTTTTGCGAAAAGAGTCCACCACGAGAATAAGGAGAAATGCAAACTGACGAAGATTTATTTCCAAACTGTTGAACTTTGATGGTTCTTTCATGTAGCAAATATGTAGAGGAGGTAGAAACACCGGTCTGACATCTTCTAACTCCAACAGCATATTCCTGCATGAGAAATAGAGTACCTGGATATTCTTCCCAGGATTCAATCCTGTGTATATATTTTATCTAATGCCTGACCCAAACTCACAGCAGTTCCCTTCTCAGTGGTGGGCGTCCTGTGGGTAAAAGCTAGGAACCCACGATGCATAAAACTGTTCGTACAGCTCACTACCAACGGCGATCAGACTAAAAGGACTTAAGAGGTTCGAATCACGTTACACAGATCTCCTATATTTTTCACTTGTTTTTCTTTGTGTATCTTTAACCCCTTTTCTTTAACCAATTTTTACTTAGAGCTTGTTGAAAAAAATTTAATTTAAAATTAAAAATAAGAAATTTGTTAAATTGAAAGCATGGCACAATAAGATCAAGCTAATTTTCAATTAGTGCATACCAACTAAACTTACGGTTTTCTTCTGCCTTATATTCAGCTTCAAGTTCTTCAGGTGTTTTTGCCACATACTCTAAAATACAAAATTACCAACACTTCAACTTTTTTGATCATATAAGTTGAATTAATCTCTATAAGATTTACTTCCAAGAAGAAGTATGAATGTTTATTTTCAGATTGCTACGTTTAAGGAATAAGACACCCACGCATGCATACGTAGATAAAATATAAATGGAATTGTCGGTTGGGTAGCCCTATACCTATATACCCACATTTTAACCTTCGAGTTCGCAATTCTTTAATACCCATCTAGTAGTCACCACGTAGTGATCACGTTCAAAGCCAGACGATATTGCACTGGAAAACAAACAAAGCTCCGGATGCTGGAAGACAGATTCTTAGGTTCTAATAAGGCTTGACCCAACTAATTACGAGTCGGCGTTTGTTTTAAAAATATTTCTAAGACTTAAAAAATTGTTCCTTGAATTCAAAATTTAGCTTGATAATGTTTAAGGACCAGTCACCACAAGGACTGTTCTGACTCTTGACGTACATTATCAAGGCTTTTGTCAAAGGTTTGGGATGGTATGGCTAATAACGAAATTCGATTTGGTGTTACAGAGGGCTTCTACATTTTAAGAAACGTTTTCTCATTTGGACAATGACAAGTTTCAGGGAACGTCTGGTAGGATCACTCCCTTAGAACCAACCGTCTGAAGTTCAACATTGACAAGACTAATGATTATGCACTCTGAAGAATGTAGGAAGCAAAATGTAATAATGCAGGGCATTTTGGAACCGAATGTAAAAAAGTAGTTCAAAAGAATAAAAGAAAGGCACGAATAGCATGATTCGATTTGTTCGTCGGGATTTGTTGGCGAAATGTCGAATATTACTTGATTGTCTTACTTTTTTATATTTAGAGTTGTCTGTTCACGATATTGGAATGGATTTTGGATAAAACTGCCATACGTTTGAAGGGTTGCAGTTCTCTGGAAGTATTTACGCCTTGTTTCCTAGATGTGACGTTACTTTAAAACCCAGTTATAGTTTTTTATTTTTGGTGTGATATTATATTCTCAGGTTCTTCTATCCTCCGACAATGAAATGAAATATACAGGAAGTAAATACTTAAGATCTGTAAGACAATATTGGGAGATGACCCATCTGGAAGAAGTTATCTCCAATATTAAAATCTCAGTTTTCCAAAGGTAGTAGTGATGCTCTTGTCACAGATGACGTTCATATCTTCTACGAAATTTTAGTTTAGTTCAATTGTTTCTGGTAAATCTTACTGGATATTTCCTTTTTAACTTTCTGTTACTGTCTCTTTTTAAATAATTTTTTACATTAGATTTTTGGAAATATCTTTTTAATGTTTTACAGCCATTATGAGTAGGGGATCATTGGCAAATGTTTTCTTCTCACACTCTGATTGCTCTTTTCTTTTAAAATATTTACATAAATACACTTTTTATCAGATTTTGCAATTCTCAGAATTATTAAAAGGTATTTGGTTCCACGCTGCAGACTATTATTAAAATAAACACCTCAGCATAATTTTAATGTAGCCGATTGCCCTACCTTCTCCAGCAAAACAGGAAGCCAATAATGTTGCTAAGACCAGATTTCTAAAAATCATGCTTGTGATATCACTGTGGAGAATAAAAAATTGTATCGCTATGTCAGAAAAAACCAAAATAAAATGAGCTACATACGTGTATAGAAAATGATTTCTTGGTTGTTTGTTACTACCCTACAGTGTGTTTCAAACACTTTGCTTTTGTTTGTTTGTAACGTTTTACTTCAACTTGTTACACGTGGATTGATTTTTAACAGTAATTCTTTACTTGCTTTTATTGTTACTACTAAATGAACATCATTGTTGTAAAATCAAAATATTACTTGATCGCATTGTTTTCAGGGCATATTTGGACCACGTATTTTCTACCACGAACTATGGTGTGAGCTTACATCCACTTGATTCTCTCCCTGAAACGTAGAATCCTTTAAACTTAAATATTCTTCTTTCTTTCGCAGTTTCCATGTAAAATTTCCTGACCATTTTTTAACAGTTGTGTGCTCAGGTTATTGTATGCTCGCAAAAGACATGAACCAGAACTGAAAATAACATACATCATCAAACTCTTTACACCACTGTCCATTGTCAATTAGCTGCATTTCTTTTGACAACAATAAAAACAATATTCTTAGGCAAAGCAAATCTTTTCTACCTTAAAAAGAATTAAGACCTGATTAAGAAATGTTATGGGTCGCAGCTGATTAAATTACATCTCGCCAGTCCGGAAAATTTGAACGGCAAGGATAAATTCAGAAGACTGAAAAATAGACGAAAAGCTCTTTGCTCCAAAGGTTTCTGCAATCATTCGCATAAGTACTCCAGATATTCACCACAACTTTTTATAAAATAACATATATTTAAAAACATTAACGCAAAATGATGTTATTGCCCCTAAATCCACTCCTGAATAGTACATAGATACATGTCTTCATTCCATTTAATGGGATGTTTTGTTTCTGGGCAAACCCACATATTTCCTGCACACGACTCTCTTTTCTACAATTTCAAGTGTTTTAGATTATTTAAATTCAACACTGAATATTTTATCTCTCGGTATCATACAGAGAGGTACTGTAGCGAAACTTTCGCAAAGACAAAGTACAGTGGACAGGGTAACGTTGGGTGGTAGAAATAGATATGAATAAAACGTAATTTATTCAGAATATTTGAATGTCAACAAAAAGATCTTTTAAAACAAAAACAAGCTTAAAAAAGAACCACAATTTTCATAATGGTACAAAGAATTGGTGAATTACATTTCAAGTCACTTTCTATCATAATTAATTTATGCAAAACTTACGCCAAACTTATGCGCTTAACATTTCCCTCCAAGCATTAAACTTTAAAATGATGCATAGATAGATGCAAAACACCCATTTCTAAGAATAAAAGATTTCTTTACAACAGCTAAAAGCACATTTTGGGAAAATTAAACCTAGAGTTTCAAATATGCTTCTGGATAGCACAGATAACGGGAAAGATGCTCAGATTCAGAAAATACTTAATATCTACAAAAAATCTTCTCAAAAAAGAAAAAGAAGAAAACTCGGAGAAAATCTTTAAATATTTCAAAGAGCTTTAACTTTAATTAAACTCCCCCAAAGCATGTTGTTCTTTCCTAAACACTTTTCTTCGCTC
>RDPX01000071.1:1451738-1494976 GCA_003991215.1 Morbakka virulenta | reverse complement strand
TTGTGAAAAGGCTGTCCATTTTCAAAAGTACCGAGCTCTAATTCAAAAATACTTCAGTTACTTTTATAGTATAATGTTATCAATTCCCAGTTATTTTTTAACATAAACAATATACGGAATAAACGTTCTAATTGAAGCTCCTTGTTGATCTTATTTTAAAGAATGGATAGAGGTTTTATTTTTTCAACTCGCCCAGAAGTTAATGTTCAATTTATGAAATAATTGGAGGGGGCAGGTCCAACGGTTTTCAAATTTTTATAAAACTAGCGGACCACGATAACGTGCTATGACATACAGAATGGTAGTATGAAATGTTTTAAATAAGTGGTTCCTGTGTAAAGAGTTCAGTATATAAGTGGAGGCTAAATTAATGTGGCATGCAATGAAACCACTAAAAATGGCAGGTTTTAGTCTTATTTGATAATAACCTGATAATGATGGTCAAAATTTTTCCAAAGAGTTTCCATTTAAATAGAAAAATATCATAAAAAATGGGGCTAAAGAAATCAATCTTTAAATATGTTCGCTAAAACAAGATATTTTGGTCTTAACGATTTCAAAAATTCCCTATGTATTTCAAACCTCATCGGGATCAAAACATTTCTCTTTTCCTTATATTAATTTCTACATTGTTACAATTGTTAAATTATTATTGTTTATATTACATGGCCCCTACTCATAATGGCTGTAAAACATTAAAAAGATATTTCCAAAAATCTAATGTAAAAAATTATTTAAAAAGAGACAGTAACAGAAAGTTAAAAAGGAAATATCCAGTAAGATTTACCAGAAACAATTGAACTTATCGAGGACGAAATTATCGTCCCTAAATCCACTCCTGAATAGTACATAGATACATGTCTTCATTCCATTTAATGGGATGTTTTGTTTCTGGACAAACCCACATATTTCCTTGCACACGACTCTCTTTTCTACAATTTCAAGTGTTTTAGATTATTTAAATTCAACACTGAATATTTTATCTCTCGGTATCATACAGAGAGGTACTGTAGCGAAACTTTCGCAAAGACAAAGTACAGTGGACAGGGTAACGTTGGGTGGTAGAAATAGATATGAATAAAACGTAATTTATTCAGAATATTTGAATGTCAACAAAAAGATCTTTTAAAACAAAAACAAGCTTAAAAAAGAACCACAATTTTCATAATGGTACAAAGAATTGGTGAATTACATTTCAAGTCACTTTCTATCATAATTAATTTATGCAAAACTTACGCCAAACTTATGCGCTTAACATTTCCCTCCAAGCATTAAACTTTAAAATGATGCATAGATAGATGCAAAACACCCATTTCTAAGAATAAAAGATTTCTTTACAACAGCTAAAAGCACATTTTGGGAAAATTAAACCTAGAGTTTCAAATATGCTTCTGGATAGCACAGATAACGGGAAAGATGCTCAGATTCAGAAAATACTTAATATCTACAAAAAATCTTCTCAAAAAAGAAAAAGAAGAAAACTCGGAGAAAATCTTTAAATATTTCAAAGAGCTTTAACTTTAATTAAACTCCCCCAAAGCATGTTGTTCTTTCCTAAACACTTTTCTTCGCTCCCTCTGATAATATACAGTTTTATTAGCACACACAGATATTTCTGCAAATTTGACAGCCGCTTAAATATTTTCAAATATTTTTGTTTGCCATGATGTGTAAATACATTTAGACATTAAATTATAACATAATTATATTCATAATATTACACGAATCCTTCATGGAAATGTAACTTGCAACCAGTTTCTCTGAATGTCATCATTCGTCTCGTGTTTACTTCAAATGAATGTTCTGTTGATTACACTCCTACAATTTTGTCACAAGGAAACATTTCATCTATAGTATCATCACAAGTGACACAAAAAATGGTTACTTTTAGAGACAATTCATACATTTTTTCCTCCAGTAAAGAGGTCCTTATACCAGCTGATTTGCAATAAAATATATAGATAATTAATATATTAAATAAATACAAAATAATCTTTAGCGTCACCAAAATAGTTTTTCTCTTATCAGAAAGTTCGTCAGTGCTTATGCTGAACAATGCTCTTTTTTGCACTGGCTGTGACTGGTGCTTTATCTCTCTTTTGAATGCATTCAAACTACACTTATAACTTTAACAACATGGTGCCTATTCCTTTGACTTTTGTATTGATTTAATGATCTTTGACCTAAACGATAATGTCGCTGTCATGATAATTCCTGAGAAAGAAAACTTCTTCAGGAAGACTTGTCAATAGAAGTCATTTGAATGAAACGGTTAATTCTGAAATAATGCGGCAGAGAAAATACTTCACAATCATCGTCTCAGAGGAATACGTTTTAGGCCAACAGTTTTATGAAATTCGCGGTCGCTTCAACGCAGACAATTATAAAAGAGTCTTTAGCTGATCCTGGTTCAATATTGTTTCCTGTCATGATAATCCCTGAGAAAGAAAACTTCCTCAGGAAGACTTGTCCTTGAAGAAAGATGGCCTCATATGCTAAACTTGCCAAGTTTGATTCAGTTATAAAAAGGGAAGCATTAAGTCACCAAAGGCCAATAAAAGGTCAAGAGGTTAAAGAAATGCCCCAAGGAGAAGATTACTTAAAACCAAAAGGAGGATGAAGGGAGAATAAAGAGACTATTTTTTTCTTTTTTTACCCTCAGTAAGGATTAAAGCCACTTTAGCTCTGAAGGTTACTTCCTATTTCCAAATATTTTCTTACAAACACTTGATTCCTAATGTGGTTTTCACAGTAATCACATTAGTAAAATAATCTCCCTACAGCAATTCATAGATATAATACACATCCTTACCTTTCAAACTCCAAAAAGAAGACCAAATCAGTAGCACTTTCAAATTTTACCAAAAAGTGTCCCTTGTATGTTAAGAGGAATAGCAACCCTTTTAAAGGAAAAACTTAAGCATCCCCTATTATTTCAAGACTCCGCTTGAGAGTAAGAAAACTAAGGTAAAAGCAATCCTTGGGCAAAGTTTATTCTTAACACTTCTCTTGAATTAAGGTGAAATCTAGGAACAAATTATTGTTACAGCTGTTTTAAGTGCTTCTGAAATATTAGGGAACCCTAAAGTTGTCAGTAATGAACAAATTATATACAAATTGATTTGTGTTTTCTAGATATCAATGGGAATACAGTTTAGAGCTAATTAAGTAAATAAAACGGGAAGATTAAACACCTCTGGAGGCCAAAGACCAACAGACACACTCTTACAACACTTAACAAAACTAGGGAGTTTGGTTGAGTGTGTACTGATTACTGAGTCCACTTATGCATTTTTACCATTTCTTGGACATAGTATTTTTGAATCGTTTTTATCCTCAGATGATGTTACTAAGGACTTTTTCAGCAATAAGTCATTCATTGTGAAAAGGCTGTCCATTTTCAAAAGTACCGAGCTCTAATTCAAAAATACTTCAGTTACTTTTATAGTATAATGTTATCAATTCCCAGTTATTTTTTAACATAAACAATATACGGAATAAACGTTCTAATTGAAGCTCCTTGTTGATCTTATTTTAAAGAATGGATAGAGGTTTTATTTTTTCAACTCGCCCAGAAGTTAATGTTCAATTTATGAAATAATTGGAGGGGGCAGGTCCAACGGTTTTCAAATTTTTATAAAACTAGCAGACCACGATAACGTGCTATGACATACAGAATGGTAGTATGAAATGTTTTAAATAAGTGGTTCCTGTGTAAAGAGTTCAGTATATAAGTGGAGGCTAAATTAATGTGGCATGCAATGAAACCACTAAAAATGGCAGGTTTTAGTCTTATTTGATAATAACCTGATAATGATGGTCAAAATTTTTCCAAAGAGTTTCCATTTAAATAGAAAAATATCATAAAAAATGGGGCTAAAGAAATCAATCTTTAAATATGTTCGCTAAAACAAGATATTTTGGTCTTAACGATTTCAAAAATTCCCTATGTATTTCAAACCTCATCGGGATCAAAACATTTCTCTTTTCCTTATATTAATTTCTACATTGTTACAATTGTTAAATTATTATTGTTTATATTACATGGCCCCTACTCATAATGGCTGTAAAACATTAAAAAGATATTTCCAAAAATCTAATGTAAAAAATTATTTAAAAAGAGACAGTAACAGAAAGTTAAAAAGGAAATATCCAGTAAGATTTACCAGAAACAATTGAACTTATCGAGGACGAAATTATCGTCCCTAAATCCACTCCTGAATAGTACATAGATACATGTCTTCATTCCATTTAATGGGATGTTTTGTTTCTGGACAAACCCACATATTTCCTTGCACACGACTCTCTTTTCTACAATTTCAAGTGTTTTAGATTATTTAAATTCAACACTGAATATTTTATCTCTCGGTATCATACAGAGAGGTACTGTAGCGAAACTTTCGCAAAGACAAAGTACAGTGGACAGGGTAACGTTGGGTGGTAGAAATAGATATGAATAAAACGTAATTTATTCAGAATATTTGAATGTCAACAAAAAGATCTTTTAAAACAAAAACAAGCTTAAAAAAGAACCACAATTTTCATAATGGTACAAAGAATTGGTGAATTACATTTCAAGTCACTTTCTATCATAATTAATTTATGCAAAACTTACGCCAAACTTATGCGCTTAACATTTCCCTCCAAGCATTAAACTTTAAAATGATGCATAGATAGATGCAAAACACCCATTTCTAAGAATAAAAGATTTCTTTACAACAGCTAAAAGCACATTTTGGGAAAATTAAACCTAGAGTTTCAAATATGCTTCTGGATAGCACAGATAACGGGAAAGATGCTCAGATTCAGAAAATACTTAATATCTACAAAAAATCTTCTCAAAAAAGAAAAAGAAGAAAACTCGGAGAAAATCTTTAAATATTTCAAAGAGCTTTAACTTTAATTAAACTCCCCCAAAGCATGTTGTTCTTTCCTAAACACTTTTCTTCGCTCCCTCTGATAATATACAGTTTTATTAGCACACACAGATATTTCTGCAAATTTGACAGCCGCTTAAATATTTTCAAATATTTTTGTTTGCCATGATGTGTAAATACATTTAGACATTAAATTATAACATAATTATATTCATAATATTACACGAATCCTTCATGGAAATGTAACTTGCAACCAGTTTCTCTGAATGTCATCATTCGTCTCGTGTTTACTTCAAATGAATGTTCTGTTGATTACACTCCTACAATTTTGTCACAAGGAAACATTTCATCTATAGTATCATCACAAGTGACACAAAAAATGGTTACTTTTAGAGACAATTCATACATTTTTTCCTCCAGTAAAGAGGTCCTTATACCAGCTGATTTGCAATAAAATATATAGATAATTAATATATTAAATAAATACAAAATAATCTTTAGCGTCACCAAAATAGTTTTTCTCTTATCAGAAAGTTCGTCAGTGCTTATGCTGAACAATGCTCTTTTTTGCACTGGCTGTGACTGGTGCTTTATCTCTCTTTTGAATGCATTCAAACTACACTTATAACTTTAACAACATGGTGCCTATTCCTTTGACTTTTGTATTGATTTAATGATCTTTGACCTAAACGATAATGTCGCTGTCATGATAATTCCTGAGAAAGAAAACTTCTTCAGGAAGACTTGTCAATAGAAGTCATTTGAATGAAACGGTTAATTCTGAAATAATGCGGCAGAGAAAATACTTCACAATCATCGTCTCAGAGGAATACGTTTTAGGCCAACAGTTTTATGAAATTCGCGGTCGCTTCAACGCAGACAATTATAAAAGAGTCTTTAGCTGATCCTGGTTCAATATTGTTTCCTGTCATGATAATCCCTGAGAAAGAAAACTTCCTCAGGAAGACTTGTCCTTGAAGAAAGATGGCCTCATATGCTAAACCTGCCAAGTTTGATTCAGTTATAAAAAGGGAAGCATTAAGTCACCAAAGGCCAATAAAAGTCAAGAGGTTAAAGAAATGCCCCAAGGAGAAGACTACTTAAAACCAAAAGGAGGATGAAGGGAGAATAAAGAGACTATTTTTTTCTTTTTTTACCCTCAGTAAGGATTAAAGCCACTTTAGCTCTGAAGGTTACTTCCTATTTCCAAATATTTTCTTACAAACACTTGATTCCTAATGTGGTTTTCACAGTAATCACATTAGTAAAATAATCTCCCTACAGCAATTCATAGATATAATACACATCCTTACCTTTCAAACTCCAAAAAGAAGATCAAATCAGTAGCACTTTCAAATTTTACCAAAAAGTGTCCCTTGTATGTTAAGAGGAATAGCAACCCTTTTAAAGGAAAAACTTAAGCATCCCCTATTATTTCAAGACTCCGCTTGAGAGGAAGAAAACTAAGGTAAAAGCAATCCTGGGGCAAAGTTTATTCTTAACACTTCTCTTGAATTAAGGTGAAATCTAGGAACAAATTATTGTTACAGCTGTTTTAAGTGCTTCTGAAATATTAGGGAACCCTAAAGTTGTCAGTAATGAACAAATTATATACAAATTGATTTGTGTTTTCTAGATATCAATGGGAATACAGTTTAGAGCTAATTAAGTAAATAAAACGGGAAGATTAAACACCTCTGGAGGCCAAAGACCAACAGACACACTCTTACAACACTTAACAAAACTAGGGAGTTTGGTTGAGTGTGTACTGATTACTGAGTCCACTTATGCATTTTTACCATTTCTTGGACATAGTATTTTTGAATCGTTTTTATCCTCAGATGATGTTACTAAGGACTTTTTCAGCAATAAGTCATTCATTGTGAAAAGGCTGTCCATTTTCAAAAGTACCGAGCTCTAATTCAAAAATACTTCAGTTACTTTTATAGTATAATGTTATCAATTCCCAGTTATTTTTTAACATAAACAATATACGGAATAAACGTTCTAATTGAAGCTCCTTGTTGATCTTATTTTAAAGAATGGATAGAGGTTTTATTTTTTCAACTCGCCCAGAAGTTAATGTTCAATTTATGAAATAATTGGAGGGGGCAGGTCCAACGGTTTTCAAATTTTTATAAAACTAGCAGACCACGATAACGTGCTATGACATACAGAATGGTAGTATGAAATGTTTTAAATAAGTGGTTCCTGTGTAAAGAGTTCAGTATATAAGTGGAGGCTAAATTAATGTGGCATGCAATGAAACCACTAAAAATGGCAGGTTTTAGTCTTATTTGATAATAACCTGATAATGATGGTCAAAATTTTTCCAAAGAGTTTCCATTTAAATAGAAAAATATCATAAAAAATGGGGCTAAAGAAATCAATCTTTAAATATGTTCGCTAAAACAAGATATTTTGGTCTTAACGATTTCAAAAATTCCCTATGTATTTCAAACCTCATCGGGATCAAAACATTTCTCTTTTCCGTATATTAATTTCTACATTGTTACAATTGTTAAATTATTATTGTTTATATTACTTTATATTATGGCTAATAGGAGTAAATGCGTGTGCGGTGGTGATGGAGGTAGTTGGGTGCGACAAACACTCCTTTCCCCTATTCTATTCGCCCTTTCTAGGAAGACGAAATGAAGCGAAATGCATTGTAAAATTTTGCAAAAATGTACAATATTTCCAGAAATCAAGATATACTTTTATAAACTTTTTGTCAAGAAGAAGCCAGGTCCATTCAGCCTAGCGCAACAAGTAATCAAAAACGCTAATGGATTATGTCAGACAATTGTCGCATGATAAATTTACTGTTGTTAATAAGAACAAGTGAATACGTGTAACTTGCTAAACAATTATTTAATTTTAATTTTAAAACAATCTTTAATTGTAATGGCTGACCATGGACAATAATTTCTCAGAAAACTAAAAAGGTACTAAATACAAACATGTAAACTATCTTCTGTTGGACGAAGAACAGGCATTATGAAAAAGTTCAAGTAAGAGGCAATAAAACTATCTATGCTAGAATAACAAAAGTGGAAGAAGATAGATCATATCTAGAGAACCTGAATCAGTTGTGCCTTTTCCAAATGATAATTTCTCAACTGCCTTTATGGGGAGAAAGCTGCTAGTGATTATGTTCAGTGCGCAGAAAACCTTTGTAAATGCTGAACCTGAAGTAAATTTTGTTTCACAACAGAAATGAGCATGTCTACATTCTGATTTTACAGTTTTGGTGTGAGGTCTTTCAAAGTTGTAAACTAATCCGCTTAAAATATTTTTATTAAAAAAATCTTTCTTTTGGTATGGAGCTGGAGTGTTTTTGCATTGTAACAAATTTTAGGTTGAAAGTTGTTTTATTTTGCATTGTCTTATACACAGATCAATTTTATTTTGGTTTATTTCACAAAAATGCCTCTTTTCTTGCTGAGGTTTTGGGAGTCTTTTCAGGAAGTCCAAGTTGATACATTGTAGGTTAACTTTAGCCTTGTTGCTTATTTTTGGGGTTGTTTATAAAAACCCGTTTAAATTGAATGAAAGAGTAAATTGTGTTAGCTGCTGGTGGGATCTAAGATTAGAGTCAAGTTTCAAACAAGATTAAATAAAAGGCTTTCATTTCATTCCTTAAATGAAGTGCTGAGCATTTTTAAAGCCAATGAAGGGGCAGATAAAACTGCACCTGCATCTTCTTTTGAAAAAAATACACTTTGGGGGAAGTGATAATTACAGCACAAAATATTTTTGTTCTAATCAACTGTAAAAAGTGTTTGATTTTAAAATTCATTTTGTACCGTGGAAATCGTAGCTATTTTTTCGAACACCCAAACATAGTTATTAGAGTTCCTGCAGCTTGAGGCATTCAAAATAATGTATTTATACAAAAAAATGCAAGGTTTTAATTTATTCTATTCATTGTGACCTTTTTATTTCCAAAAACCCAATTTTTGGGTTTTGTAAATCATGAAATAGTTGATGTTATATTCTGGAAAAACAAGTCCGTCATCTTCGTAACAGCTACTACGAAGAATCCGTGCAGAAAGCGAAATATTAATTGAAGACACAAACTTTATCCACAGACAATACAAAGAGTAGCTGGAGTCCGTTTGCTTACAAAACAAGAACTGGCGTAAAGAGGACACCTGGGAAATAAACAAATTGTCAAAAACCCAGATAATATGACTGCTGTGCTTAAAGAAACTGCTCAGTTTGACCAAACGTTTAAAGAGTTATTTGGATGGTCAGATGCGAAACGATATGACATTCCCCAGTCCTAGAAGTTAAAATGAGTTGTTAAATATCATTCCCTACTATTTTATTAAGAAAAAAAAGTTGATGAGGTTTAGATTTCGGAATAAAGTAAAGTTTTGCTAACGAGCTTACTTGTCATAATAATGGAATTTTGTGGTTTGGATTAAGACCTAGCTGAGAGAACTAGAAAAACAAACAAACAGGGAATTTTACATGAAAATACTTATTTATATGCAAAATGTCTTGCTGGCTCCAAAAACTTATAGTAAATAGCCATCAACAGATCTAAATTGAATTTATGGACTTGGTTATGGGCAATGGAAGGCAACATAATTTTCTGCAAGAACACAGGTATATCTTAATTTGGATGTATACTTTTCTAATGTTGAACTTGATCCTTAAGTTGATTAAATTTTCCCATCAGAAGAAAAATGGAAAATATGTTGATTAATGCTAATATGATTGCTAAATCTTTCCTGCAACTTCAAATATAGGACTNTGTCTACATTCTGATTTTACAGTTTTGGTGTGAGGTCTTTCAAAGTTGTAAACTAATCCGCTTAAAATATTTTTATTAAAAAAATCTTTCTTTTGGTATGGAGCTGGAGTGTTTTTGCATTGTAACAAATTTTAGGTTGAAAGTTGTTTTATTTTGCATTGTCTTATACACAGATCAATTTTATTTTGGTTTATTTCACAAAAATGCCTCTTTTCTTGCTGAGGTTTTGGGAGTCTTTTCAGGAAGTCCAAGTTGATACATTGTAGGTTAACTTTAGCCTTGTTGCTTATTTTTGGGGTTGTTTATAAAAACAAGACATTTGTTTGCTGCATGATACTTAGTTTTACAAATGTAGACGGCAGTGCAAATCAGATATTGAGCTCTATTTATCTGGCATTTTAGGAATACAACAACAACAAGCTTGTTAGTTAACCAATCGGAGCCGTAATCTACATAGGTTTCTCCATACAGGAAATTTTTATCTGAATTGCTGTTGTCTTCGGTATCTATCAAAGTATGGATTGTCCATGGAGGAAATATTTTATTCATCCAAATTACTCCCCTTTCCCCTCACCATCCATTTGCCATGGTGGCATCAAATTCAACGATATACTGGCAATTTTATCTATATACTTTTGCAACATAAATGGATCTTTGCCTTTGCAGATTCAAAGTTTTATGGCATGGTGACAGCAAGGACGAATCACGAATTGTATATTTTTCCTGCATACGTTGTTAAACATTCTATAACCCACTCCGTAGGTATCAGGTTTCTCATTTATGAACAAAGAACAAACTTATTTTTCAACAACGCTTGAAGAAGGCTATTTTTTTTACTGACTTATTTGTTGTACAAATATATTGGTAAACGTTTAGCACTTCTCGATTTTTTTCCAGCAGACGCACTTTGACTTTCAAAATATTTAAGAAGTGTAGTCATTACTATAAAGTGCATGAAACGCAATAGTGACCTCAGAGTATTTGGAATATCAACCATACTTAATTGCAAGAGTTGTTTTGATTTTTCTGTTCCACAATCAAAAAAGATTCTCTCAGGACCGTAACCCCCTTCCCCCCAACATGGACATTAATATTTACCTCACGTTGTGGAGACTGAATGAACTCTGATTTGCCTTAATTGTTTTTAAATGATTTTGCATGGATTAAAAGTAGAACCAACATCTAAAATAGTTAGCATGTGGCTATTTGACTTGTTTTGCTTTAGTTATTATCATTTCAAATACACTGTAAATGTTTTTAAATACAGTGACTGATTTATTTATTGATGAAAGATGCACCAGCTTGGTCCTCATTGGGTCATGAGGTTTTTTCCAGGAGTTTTTACAAAAATCATAAGAGTTTATGTTTGATTTAATTAATAGACAACATCCAAAAACATCCGGCAACATCCATCTTCTGTAGAATTCAGCAAAAGTCTATTCTAGAAAATTACTTGAAATCAAACCTGAGACTGCAAAAGTCTATTTTAGAGAATTACCTGAAATCAAACCCTAGACTTCATCGGATACAGTGACTCAAATTTTTCTTGTCGATTCTGAAGTAAGGAATCTAAGCTGAAACAGCCTGCAGAGCGAAAGCTACAGAGAATGTGCGACAACTGAGCTAGGACCAACTGAGCTAGGTCTGACTAAGCTAGTGCCCGTTAGAGCTAGCGCACATTATAGCTGATACCTCAAATGAGCAATGACCCGTTAGAGCTAGGATACAACATAATTTGAGAGCCACTCAATTTGAAACGTATCGAGGTAATTTAAAGCATTTCTGGTACAACAAATAAATTTGCATGAACTTCGTAAAAAGATAAAGTCGTTACAATTTACATGTAAGTAGACATGATAATGCCCCATAAAATAAAACAAGTCAAGAAACTGAAATAATTATGATGTCATAAGTCGAAACAAGTTGGGTTAAAAAAGGAAATTGACCAATTTCATGACCTTTAATTAATTAATTAAGTAATTATTTTCAAACTTTTATTTTAAATTTCAGCAATGGAAATCGTCAAGTCCCAACGTCGAAATGACCTTGTTTGGTTCAGGGGATCCAAATATCGCAAGACCACTACAACCAAATCATCACAAACTTGGAGATGTATCCAGAAAGACTGTGTAGATTCGATTTCCACAGCATTGAACTACGCTGCTGAACAAGACGTACGGGTCGGCAGAGGGCACACCCACGCCCTTGATCCGGCGTAGACAGGGCTATGGAAGATATCCCACAGCAAGCGGAAAAAACTGCCATGCCCCCTCGGAGGCTTATTTCCACCGCCATCCAAGATCTTGATGAGGAGGCGCTAAGCAGACTCTCTGCTAGTTCAGTTGTACTAGATGCGCTTGCACAAGCCCAATTGTCGGACTAGCTGACTTTGCACCAGATGAATTTGCACAAGCTCAACTGTCGCACTAGCAAAGTTTGCACTAGCTCAGTTTGAGCTAGTTCATTTGTGCCTAGCTCAGTTGAGGTGATCCCGGGACAGACTAGCTGTGCTCTCCTTACCCTTCTGACTCTGAAAATTTGACAATATCCATAGAACAAATAACACTTTTCCGTGTTAAAATTCTTCACCCACCAAAACACTAAACATGTCTCACTAGTATGATTTTGTAGCATCTCATCATTCAAGGACAACACCATTTTGGCGATTTCAGCTTCTGCTATCTCAGTGTTGAATATGAAGTCATAGTAAACCAAGTGTGTCAAGCGTGAATGAATCTTAATGGGAATTTTAAGCTCAGTTAAATGCAGAAGATTTAGGCCAAAGAGAAAAAGGTGCAAAGTAATAACCTTCCTTCCAGCAACAATATGAATTATATCAACAGTATATAAGTCGATGAAGTGTTTGTCACGTAGTTAATTGATACAATTAGACTTGAGAAGCCGTGGCTTAATGGTTAATCCAACTGCACCATAACCAAGAATTTAGGATTCGATTCCCCGACCGGGCGACTCTGGAACTTCACAAAAGAAAAAGCCATTAGTTGGCCTCAGGAAGAGCAACCGGCCAAGAAATACCTCACTGCCAAGTACAAGTTTCTATGAAGGGCACCGTCTGAGCCCTAGTTACTGGGGAAAAATGACGTTATAACCAAAAAAAAATTGTTACGATTAGACTTAACAGGTGAGTGAAAAATAGATTGCACTTGGAGGTGAATTTCACTTAGTGCTTTCCAGGGTCTCATTGTTTGCGGATAGACGAGTTCATCTGGCGTTGATGCATAAGTCATTCTGTAATTCGTCAGCTGCTTTCTCGGAAAAGTTTAAAATCGTTTCGTTGTCATTTACTACGGTTCTAGCTTCTTATACGACAGTGCTATCAACAACCTTTAGTGAACCATTCTAAAATGTCGGGAAAATGGGAATATAATCAAATTCATTCATAATTCTCTTTTTCAGCTTTGCACGAATACTTCTTTCAAACTTTGAGCCATATTCAACACTGTGCAATATATGCAAGGCAGTAATTGATATACAGCTTGATTGTTGAAGAGAATAGCACTTTGAATAACTTCTCTGACTAAATTTAATTTTCCTGAATTCCTTTGGTAGTTAAAACCTTCCTTTTTTCATCTGTCTTTCTGTAATTTGGTGTGCAAAGTTGTTATAGCAAGGCCTGTGCATCATAAACTCTTGAGCAATGAAATCAAAACCTCGTACATTAAGCAAAAGCTGATCACCTTTTTTCAGCAGTGCTACATTCATAATGTTTTGCTCTCAATCAACAGTGGTGAGTTAGTATCCACAGTAAGTTAGTTAATTTACTGCTTTCCTCTTTTGGTTGTAGAAAAAACATACTTTTGGTGAAAACCCTTCAGGCTCCTCAAGTTATGTGCATTTTGCTCTTCTTGATTCCAGGCGTTGTTGAGAAACCTTCTGTATTATAGAGGAAGCTATTGCCGCACACATTTCCTGAAAAAATTTCAAGTCAACTCCATATAGTTTTAAACCAAATCCATTACTGTAGATGCTGAAACACGGTTGTATTTGGATTTTATCAAGTTAAAAACCCCATGGGAATTTTTTTGCGCGTGCCAGCCAACCATACCGACTATTTAAAAGCACTTAAATCAAAGAATTTTTATCAGAATATTTGAGGTAACCAATTCACTCCATCTTCGACTGAATATGTCTCAGAATTTCACATTGTAAAATTAAATATTTACGTTAAAGAATGAGCAAATAAACATGTGATATTACTTTTAAAAAAGAGAGAGCATGTCACAATGACATATAAAGGTGGGAGGCAAACCATGTAGCTATAGGTCATGTATAAGTTACGAGTAACCCTTGAGAAGTCCTACATTGAAAACTATTTTTGGTTAAGATGTAACTAAAAGACAATCCCACGCCTGAAATTATCATCAAAACTAATCTTTGTCAACTTGATAACAGTAATTAATTTGCTTTTGAGAGGTTGGCTCCAGTCAAAAAATCTTTCAGGTGCTTTAACAATCGAATTACCTAAATCCAACAATAGTTCTCTAGCCTTCATATTCTTTAAGAGTAATTCGCATTCTTGTCGAATTATACTCGAAGGCTGCAACATAATCTGGTGTTAAGAGCAAATCTCTTAAAGTGGTTTTTTTCTGTTTTGCTGTTTTTACATCAATGACTCATTCTAGATAGAAGGCAAATGCGAGCAAAAGTTTGCAAAAAGACTAAAAATTTACACACACACACACACACATACACACAAATATGAGGCGATAAAAGATAAAATAATAATACCGCAGTAGACGTTTGGACATCATTTTGCTTTATAACAACTGGAATAAGTAAATTCACAATTTATTCAATTCCTTTTATACTTTACTTGATTATAACTGCGCTTTGAAAGATAAAAATACTTTTAAAAAATGACGAAATATTGAATTTTCTATTTACTACTTTCTATTTCTATAAACCTACAAATAAAAATCCATATGACGTCAGTTTAAATCTGCTGACGCCTGCTTACAATGGTTTTCGAAATTTAAAAACATTTTTTCATAAATATTATATGGGCATAAAGTTCCCCGTGCTAGTAACAAGAAATCCCTATTTTTAGTAACCAGCCGCAAACCAACGTCCATAAGGACACATACAATTTTTATTTGCAGCCCCTGACACTCCTTTAGGAAAGATTTCTGGATTGAGCGAAAAATATTTCATTACAAAAGCAAGTAAACTTACCCGTTTGTTGGCTTCCCTGCTCTTATTAGCCTCGTCCCAGGTACGATTTGTTAAGAGTAGCAGAGAAAGCAGTGAAGTACTTTTAACATTTCTTGATCTGCAAAGAATGACAGTTGAGTGCACTGGGAACTCACTTCTGATGTACTACGAAAATAGTATTTTTCCAACTGGGTGAACGAATTAGTGAATGCTACGACGGTACAGATAATATGGAATTTCAATAGAGAGCAGCAGCTGTATAACAAGATCGAAAGTCTGACTAGATTCATTTTGAATTCTTGATATTCTAGAAATAGACAAAATGTATTCTGTAAAATCAGCTATATTTTGTAGGAAACTTCTACATCTTTCAGGCAACTAATTGTACAATAGAATTTTTGGTGTTATATATAGGCTACTAAATTTGAACTCGCAGTGAATTCATTAGGGAATTAATTGATGGAGGTAAAATATGTCAACAAAAGTACAACAAAGAAAAGTATGTGTTAACCACTATAACAAAAGAATGATGTGGGTAATTATGGCATAGCATGCATTCAATTGTACCATGACAGTATATTTTACTTTGATAAAATAACGATAGAAGGTACCAATAAAAAAATCAGGCAAGCGATGGGTCACGAAATGATTAAGAAAGAAAGAATTCTCTAGACGCTTTAAGGCCACTATTTAGTGAATGGTGATACGCTTGTCCTAATGAAACCTGAAGATATTCACAAAATCCACCAGTTATTGAATAAATTTGACACGAATCTAAAGTTCATCTTTGACGATTTTCCCAACGAGACGCCACATTTTCTTGATATTGAAATCGCACCAGATGGACTATCTATCTACCAAAAAGATACAAATACAGGTCAATATGTCAACTTCACCAGCTACACTCCATGGAACTACAAGATATCAAGAAGTCTAACATGTCAAGCTAAAAAGATCGGCTCAGACCACAAACTTACTTCTGAACTTAGAAAAATTCGTTTATTTGCCTCTTGGAATGGTTTCCCACGCAAAATCTGCAATGCTTTGATAGAAAAAGTCTTGACTAATGCAAAACCAATCGATAACAACACTTCTAATGATGTCACAACCATCTGGATGAAACTGCATTATAAGAGGAACAAACACAACAGTTATTACGTTCACTAAAAAGAAAGCTAAGAAGATCTACGAAAACTGGTCAGAGATTCACATTACGGGCCATCTAGACAACCAAAAAAATATTCTTCTATACGAACACGAAGAACAAAACATCGAAATGTCTCACTTCGAAAGTTGTTTATCGTTTCGTCTGCCCTGCTTGCTCAGCGGATTACATAGGCAAGACCGATAGGAACCTCTTTGAACGAGTTGAACGGTGTTGAACATGCTACAACTAAGGACAGTACTGTATTTGATCACATTGAATCCTGTCAAGAATTTAACTACGTCACATATCTTCTACGTCTCAGCGTTAACAACATAACAAAAAGTGAAGATCATCAATACCTTATCAACTGTATGGCAGATAATGCACATGTTATAGACACATCATCAAATTGGAATGTTTTACTTCTCAAAGAAGCACTATATATTAAGAGAAAAGGACCTTCGTTCTTGTTATATTACTTAAGAGTATCAGTTGGTATTGGATGTTGGAAAAACAGCAGGTACTTATCCATGAAAAGAATCCCCTACTTCTGCAGTGATAAACTGCTGTTCCCATAACTAAAATTTAATGGATGCAGAGGTTTAGAAAATCCAAATAATTAACAATATTTTGGCAACTTCGAAAAGGATTACAATTTATGTTAACATATATACAAATGGATCAAAATAGTTAACAATATTTTGGCAACTTTAAAAAGCTTTACAATATATGTTAACATATAAACAAATGGAAAAAAATTGTTAGAACATAGAACAAACCAAATGTCAGAGCGAACAAAATGAAAAGTTTTGATAGGCCTTTGTACAATACGGTCGTCAGAGAGAGTTGTTGCTATCAAATATATTTACTTTGCTATTCCATTTCTTCTTTGCTGAAGCCCTTAAAGTAATTTACAAGATTCATCCTTAATGACACTAAATGATTCTGATATACACTTGAGTATGGAATTTACAACGGTGAAAAAGAAAGAATCGATTTCTTGGATGCTTTAACTAAGTTTAATTTCGTCATGGAAATAATTTCATTATACCGACGTTTGCACTTTATCGCAAGTAATACTCAGAAATTGCAAGGTGAAACAATCGATATTAGTCAAGCATACCAAGCCTTGCAATCATGTATTGGTTTGTAGTTTAGCATTTTATAAAAGTAATATTAAAGAGGAGTTTTTAACTATATACCACAGCCTAATCGTGGAATCGAGAATTTCTAGTTACTGCTTGTCAGATGAAAGAAAATTACGCGACGTTTGATTCTGAGCAAGGGTATTACCAAAAAATGGTTGAGATCTAATTCTTGGATACCTTCACCTTTGAAACTAAATAAACATGTGGTGCACTTGGCATCAGAGCAGCTCTGCTAATTTTGTTAGCATCTGTTATATGTCTTAACAAATTTAGGAAACACAAGGTCCTAAATAACTTGATAGACCAGTTAAAATCATTCCACTTGTAATATTGAGACACGCTTGTGGAAAAAAGAATAGAGGTTAGAACAATTAACTAAATTAAGAAGGGGCTTGGCAGCTTTGTCAACCAAACATAAAAATAGGTAATGTACCTTACATGTACCATATAACACCTACTTGTACGATTGACTTTCACTTTTCCATTTGACAGCCTCAGAAGACCGAGACAAGAAAAGGTGAGAATTGAGAAAAAAATAAAAAATCCGATATCACGATCACCACAAAGTGACCCAAGCCTGTCATATTACTTCCAAACTGACGAGTGCTCGAATTTCACAAGTAACCAACGACGATCTAACTCGGACGCAGATATTGTGACAACACATTTTGTTTGTAAATCTTAATTAGAGCCTTCAACATTTTATTCCTCCTTTAAAAAGCTAACATTTGGTTATCTCCCTTTTCTGCCTGCCATTATAGTCTAGCAAACAGTTGTCCGTTTCTCATGCCCTTGGTTTTTGTGCTAATGCGATGGGCTCCACTTTTGTCATCCATAGTGTCCGTGATATCGGACACTATGGATTAAACATATGAAAAGGATTTTTACCATTTAACTGAGAAATTATATAAATTTTTGAACCCAATCAATAGTGAATGAAATTGTCTTTATGTAGTGACTTGCCTCCAATAATTTTTGCTGTTGCTTCGTAAAGCGTCCGAAAAACACATAGACTATTATTACTTCATTCTAAAATACGCGAGACTCGAGTTTCTTTTCACATCTGTGACGATTTACACTTCCATGAAACAGCTATCTCATTCTTCCCTCTGTTCGTTGACCTTTTACAGAATTCAGCAAAATTTTTTTATCCTTCCGTTTTCAATTTTCCATTTTCATTTTGACGTTGGGCAAGATAACTTATATTCTACTTGACACCATGTCCCCTTTTGTTCTGTGCATTGAACTACTTTTAGTATAAAATTTGTGGTACAACGTTTCTGTTTTACCCATTTATCTGGTAGTGCCAGGATTTTATGGGGGCATTTTCAAAAAAGCCTCTAGTAATTTTGTCAATTATGGTAAGCCAAGGAAATAGACGTTTGATTGATACCCTAAGTAGTCTCGAGTCCGGAATGGAAGGGAAAACCAATAAACTGGAGGATTTGTAAGAGTTTTAATTAAATAACCGGGAGATGCATTAAACAAGAGGATCGGAAAATTATCGGAAATTAAATAAAGGCAGGGACTGCGGTAATCAGCCAAATTTCATAATCCACATATTTTTGTAAAGCAAACTTCATCTTTTTCGAATGAACTATTGCAGTTCTTAAACATTTTTTAAAAAGATTAAAAACGTTACTATTTTCTATTTTGTAACTAAAGCAATTTTAGGAGAAACCAATGATGCGAACTACATTATTTGTTATTACACTCACACATGCCTATTTTTCTTATTTGCTGACGTCAAGCGTAACTTGCACGATTGCGTGTATATGGGAAGAAAAAACAGAAAGGGGAAAAAAGATGATATTCTTTGAGGTTTTTCTTCTCCTTCTGCCTTGAATTTCTACTGTGCTCTTGGTTCAGAAGTGAATAAACAGATGGTGTGTATGTGTGTGTGTGGGGGGGGAGGGAGGGGGAGGGAGGGTGAGAACAAGGATGTCTTAATAGGATTAAAAAAATATATATATATTCATTTAGCTGGGGAAGGTGGGGAATATTCATTTATTCTGGGCTTGAAAATTGGAAAATGCTGGTTTTAAACTTGTAGGACGCTCCAGTAATGGTTGATCTTCAATCGCATCCAAAGAAATTATCTCTTGTCAACTTAATAACGATTAATTTGAAGATGTCCTAGAACAGCAGTATGTAGCTATCAGTGAAGTGTATTTTTGGTCTTTCATAATAAATCGAGGAAGTTGAAAAAGTTGCTGCATTTGCAATATAAAAAATATAGTTATCTATCCAAAATGGCAGACAACGATCAGTTAAAGGTCATCAGATTTACGAAGTACATAATGCATCTGAAGTAAGAGGGCATCATATGCATACAAAAAATTGGAACCTGTTATGAGTATGGCGCCATGTTTCTAGAATACAGTCGCACAATACTCATGTATATTCTACAAAATGTCGTGGATGGTCGAGTGTATTTTCGTTTGTTTTTATTGAGTCCATAATAATCATTGGTTAGCAGGCTATAGGCCCCATAAATTCCAATGTGCTCAGTCGGATGTATGGTGTGGCTTTTGATGTGATGCTGGGTGGGTACTCTAGTCAACTACTTTCCTATTATTATTTGGCAGTTTTCGGTAAAAGATCGAAATGTAAACCAGTGGCTTTTTTAGTTTATTAAAATCCCTCCTTTAGAAACGTCCATGGTCTATTTGGGTTCTGTCGCGTGTTCGATTTTATTCCTACCAGTTATAAGTGAACTGGATGATCGTATCCTTCAACAGCTACTTATTTTTAACGTCAATGCAGTTTATTCTATTCTCGTCAAATCACACATCTTTCCGAAAAAATTAGAATGGCATTCCTCGGCGAAATCTTTGCACCGTCACTGACTGCGTACGGAAATGTCAGGCAACTTTTTTATCATAAGCCACCATAAAGGGCATTCAGTGCCCTGAGAAATTCGATGTTAGATTCCCAAGGCTTTGAATTCCTTAGGATCTTTGTTGGAGATTCTATTTTGATGCCAATCCAAAATCAGCTTCTTTTAAAGTTGGCTCTCTGTCCTGTGCAAAGTACCTCTCAGCCGAGTCTTATCTTATCTTCAATCCGCCTATGTATGGAACAGTGCTGCTACATTTGATCCAGCACTGCTACCTCCAACCTGAATCTTCTGAACACAACTTAACGTTGCGTCTCTTTATGGAGCTTGACCTTTCTGGAGCCCAAGAAATCTTTTCACCTTGTCTGATAGTGTTACCTCTTAGACTCATTTACAAGAGTACAACAATGGGCTATAAAGTTACGGGCTTTGTTCTTTTGCACCACTCGAATATTGCCCATTAAGTTACTCGTTCTTCCATGTAGGTTCACCAATTCAGTGTTGTCGAGACTTATAGTGTAAAAATTCCACTTACACCATGAGTTTCCTCCTTGCACTGGTCCTCTCAGGAATTCCCTGCCGCCCTCTTTCCCTCACGACTATAATCTTTATACAATTCAAGGTTCTTAGTTATAAGTATTTTGAAGCTAGGGCTTCCACGTAATCTACCTTCTTTTCTACGCTGTCAATATGAAATACTACAAACCTTTTCTCGAAAATAAAAGATAAAGACTGAGTTTAAAACTACAGTTTGCTCAGTTACCAATGGCACTGGTAAACCCTAGCAAAACCATACTGGAACAGCAGCTAAAAGCAGAATTTACAAGGTCGAAAAACGCTCCACGCATATATCAAAGCATGGTTGACACATTTGCATTTGCAGGCAATTGGACGGGGTACTCATTTTCAGAAAAATGCACTCGTCACATTTTATACAAACTAGAATATTATCGATGCACACTGTACGAGTTTTCTGGAAATGAGCAGTTATATGCGTGAACATCGTCTTTCAAGGTTGTTAGTGAAGAGCGAAAAAAAAATGGCAGCAAAGGAAACAAGTGATGAATGACTACAGTTACAATGTTTACAGTGATGAATGATTCAATAAACGTTTTACAAACATCGTAAAACGGCCCACAGAAGATCAAAGTTTTATGGAAAATTATGACGCCAAGCAGCCTTGAAAACAAGTTAGGTTTATAAACAAATAGAAAGCAGATCTGACGAATGCGACGTCCACAATGTCAGGAAATACTTCAACACCTAAACTAGCATGTTGTTTATTCCATTAGGTGTTGGCTGACAGAAAGCAAAAGATATGGGGTTTTTTCCCAAACAAATCAAGGCAATTTAATGGTATGCAACAGTATATTCTTTCGTAACACTTGGCCAACGACAAAGTTAAACGGCATGTTTGGTAGCACTTGACTAAAAATTGTGGGTTAAGGTGCAACACATTCTTGGGTTCGTTGTTGTAACAGTGACAAATATTGTCATTGGGCAAAACAAATAACCAAGACAAAAAAATAAAAGCAAGGGCAGTACCAGTGCCCAAATACGAAGATGAGAGCAAAATTGGAAGAGAAAATAAAGGACAAAACGATAAGTAAACCAATGAAGCACCGTGATTAAATAGGAGAAATGCAAAATACAGTTAGAAGCCATTGATTCATGCACATGCATACCTGGACATAATGAAAATAATGGACACAAAAAACCCCAATCTACTGCAAGTGTCAGAGGAGAATGAATAAAACGACACAGGAAAGAGGCATTCCAGCACCTGAAATGTCGTCCAGCCTGAAACAGGTATATCTACTTTCGTTAACTTAAGAAAGGATGGCAGAACTACCACTTTGTGAAAATTTAATATTCATAATAATATTATTAACTGTGTGGATACAGCAGTAATAATGAAAAACAGGACACGTGTGGCAAATAATAGATGCTGCCCTTCCAAGACATAGTAGCGTACAGCAGGGGCAGAGCCAAATAAACAAGTACAAAAAAATAGAATTTTGCATATCTAAAGAAGTGCTTTAGGGAAGGAATTACATGATGGAAAGCTGAAACAAAAAGTACGAAGGAAGATCTCACATAACTTCTCTGCTGAAAAAAGGACCAATTGTAAAATTCAAAGGTTTACCAAATTCTACATCGAAACTTTTAAGCCAAAAGACAGGGTAAAGCTCTGCTTTCAATAAGCCAGTAGTTGTTGGGTCTCTAGTAACAACAGTAAAAGTAAGAGTGACGAATAACAAATCTTAATATCTGGTATGTATGAAGGAAATAAGCTGCGGCATGCACTTATGGAAAAAAACTATTAGGGAGTACCAGGATGTCTAAGACGTACTTGAGAGCAAGTTTCTGGGTGTGGCTAGCTTTAAAGGACGTACATTTTATTGCACAACATTTAATCAACACATGAAATAGTAGAAACAATAATTGCAATAACAATAATAACAAAGGCGATCATGATAACATGAAATAAAAATTGGTCAAGCAATTATAACCCAGCAGTACATGGAGTACAGAAACACATATGTTCAACTTGTTAGTCCACTCATACTGATGAAACAATGCTCCAAAACGAAATGACGTCCAAACTTGCACCAACGTACTGAAGGAAAAAGCTCTTTGGTGGTATCCATATTCTGACTGCACTTTTATTAGTATACATGATATCAGTATACATCAGGTACATAAAATTCAATTCACTGTAATACTGCAAAGTGTATCACCACGATAGTGTTTATTACAAACTTAAAAGCGGTCTTAAAACAACAGTATAAAGCAAGTAACATAACTATCAAGTCGGGTATTTCTCGATCCCTATTGTAAATAACAGAATATGAAGTTTCGACCAATCTACTTTGGTCCAAACGTGATTTCATGTCACCTCTTGCAGCATAAATCGAAAGATACCCGGTTAGATATTTTATGTTTTCCGGACTTTTTTACCTTGTGATGAGAACACTGACAAGACAACAATGATGATGATAGTAATAAAAAATGACATTTGTACAAGTAACCTTGATACAACAAGTAACTTATCCAAGATTTTTTTTCAGCTACTCTCAAAATCTCTGATGCTACATATCCCCTATCAATGTGAAAAACTATAACATGCTCCCACAATCGCTAAAACTCAGTGTTCGTCTTTGCCTGACGAAAAAGTGCCTTAAACTACGACAAAAGATAAATTTTGTGGTATTAATCCCAGAAATGAAAAACTATTTCTGCTAATTGGGTCCATTTTCCCGTCCTATGCTTCGTGAGTGATATTTTCCATGTGTTCTTGTCTTCAGCTAATAGGCTTTAGTCACAACAACGCAAAAGATAAACAAAATTAGTGTTGGAATATCTATGGTCTTATTGATTACTGAATAAAAGACATTTACTAATCAACATTGCTCATTTCAACCACAGCAATGATACTATATATCACGTATACTCTTTGAACAGTACTCCTTTAGCACATTCGTTGCAACATGACACAATTCTGTGTACAAAGTACAAAAAGCACTTCTACAATACTTTACTTGTCTGAATACTGGAGCCAAGAGGCACTAGAAGCATTTAAACCTTCTAAGGGTGTATTTTAATATTAGTGTCAATTACAATGAGGTAGCTTAGTTACTGTGTAGGTCCTAAAGTAGCAAGAGGTGAGCCGTTTATTGACGCTCTGTATCCAATCCATAAACTAAACAAGAAACTGGAAGTAATTTAAACTTATCCACATTTAAAATCGTCTAATTAAACAATTGGAAAATCGTAATGAGACAGGTCTCTATATAGTCTGATAACTTCAAAACGTATCCGAGCGAAAATATTCTATAGAATATATAAGCGTATTGTTATTTACAGACAGTTGTTATGTGATGTTAACAATAGCTAGTCAAGAACTTAAATGCACAAAATCATGAACACTAAGACTGGAAGGCACTTGGTGCAAATTTCGTGTTAGTATAGACCTAACATCATTTGTGAAGCGTAGTGCGTCCAAAATTGGCAGAAGTGCTAGCAGAGCCGTATCCGATGGGTCTGCAAACCACGAAACAATAGGAATTGCATTATCTAAAACAGAAACAAAAACAACATTAGAGATTACCAACTACACTGGGTCACGTCAGGAATATACATTGGTGCTTCTGACCTACAAGATTATTACAGAGAAGCATGGACCACCAGGGCACAGGGGAGACTTAAGAGAAAACACTCTTTCATGCTACTGGTTTCTTAATCGTAGTAAATTTCAGATCGCAAAAATGGGCCCACTATTTACCAGGGGTTCCATCAATGAAACACCCAGTAAATTTCAGGAGAAATATTGTGAATTCTTATGTGCTGAGTTGCTATTACCGAGCGATGTGATCTCTTCATCGTAATGTGTTAAGTTCTAATCAACTTACGATAACCTGGAAGAATTGTCATGGCAGTCATTTAGTTGCAGTCGTTGTATTGAATCAATTCCTCTTTCGATACTGATACTTCTGCTTTGTTTTAGTTTTTGGTTTTTATTTGTTTAGTATTTTTTCAAAAATGACACATAATTCCTTTGACCAGCAATTATAAGTATTTCCAGAAATACTACAAAAATGCACATGAATTGATGTGGCAATTGTTCCTAAACCTGGTATTGCGAGGAAAAAATAAGGATTCCGAAATGGAGAAAAATGGATGAAAACTATCCTGGCCACTCATTGAATTGCGCGCTAGCCACTAACAAACACGCTTTTAAAAAGTACACAACGCAAGGATAACAATATTTTACGCCAACTTTCATACAGGTGGCAAACGTGGTTTTCGACCCTACCATGAAATCCAGCTATTATATTCATGCATTTGTGGTCCCAATATGGATTTCGATTGTGTTTGCTTTAACGGCCAATCCTAATTTCTCTTTCACGTGAAAGAAATCGGTAAGATAACTGCTGCTTATTTAAAGCTTGGCAAATGGTAACTTTGGCTGCTGCAATGTTCACCTTGACAAAGTCAAAACATAAATAACATTTAATTCAACGTCAAATTTGAGCTTCAAACAGAAAATGATTCCTCAGCGGGGAACAAGCCACTTCAATCACAACTAATAATAAAACTTCACATGATAACAATTTTTTGAAAGAAAATACAATACAAAACCACAAAATCACTAAGAAGTATATTCACAGCTCTAACTATAACTCCAGTGATACCACATGGTACGAGGTATGAAAACCATGTTCTCCCTGATTATATTTTTTGGTATTTGTTATTGGATTTTTAGAAACGAGCTTTTTTAGTTTTTATGAGAATATTCAATAATTTGATACATAATGACCCATCATATTCTTTCCATACATACATATACTGCAAACATATGCACGTTTAAAAATACATATTTAGATATTCACGAAGTCCTACCTGCAGACCGGAGACACATTTAGCTGTTCATGAGGTCATAAACCCAGCTTGGAACAATTTAAAAGATCGCTTTCCATACATGATAAATATATACATGGAATATATGCCTACATAAAGAATTCAAATATATGAACTAAACTCACCTCTATTATTTCTGTATGCCCCAGGAGAATTATCTAAGATAAATATACTAGAGAGGTCAGGGCAAACGACCTTTAAATCCTTTGTAAAGCCACCAATATCCATTTTGCAATGCTAGAAGTAACAGAAATTTTAAAAAATTGTTCTTGTAGTTAAACAAGACTAAGTAACATCTCTATAAAGATGGAAGAACGGTAAAAATGCCATTCCGATTTTTCAAAACAATGTTTAATGGTGGTTAAAATCCGGAAGTTGCTAAAGAGTGCAGCAAATTCCGGAGTGTCTTGTTTGGCAGGGAGGCAATTTAAGTAAAACAGTCATAAACCCAGAAGGGCGGCGTTCTTCAAGACTATGAAGCACAACTTTTTCAGCGATAAATAAATTAACCTTTAACTAATACCTTTCTGTTGGCGGATAACGTCGTATATTAATAAATAAATAAGTAAATACGTACAAGGATAAATAAACGAAAATAAATACGAAATAAATGAATAAATAATTGAATTAATCTTTGTCTTACCCATTCAAAAAATGTATCTCAAATGAAACTGTCTCAATTATGTGCTATGGTTTTCTAGTAAGCTATTGGGATTTAATGGGTACAAATTGGCCTCCCGGTTTATGAGACGCAGTGTTTAGTAGCCCTACACAGAAGTAATAAAGTACCTGCTACACTTCTCAGTGAGTAGTTATGAGAGAAATGCAGAGCTAGAAATGGACAGTCGTAATTACTCTGATTAACCTTTGGACAAGCGCAAAATATAAGGGGGTGCGAGCCCAAATATATTATGCTTATGAAAAGATAGGTTTTAAAGCACATCCTAATAAATGGGTTCTTAAAGCGGACACGTTGTCTTATATATTTCTGAGGAATCGAAATAGTTTCCAGAAAGGCACAATGTTAAGAGGGTGTAGTGGACCATTATACATTTAATTCCAAAATCTCAAAGCTGTTTTGGCTCGATCACTAGTTATACAAAACTGACGGGGAAACGAAAAGGAAGGTATTTTTATCGTCATCGTGTCATTTTGACATATAAACATATAATATATACACTGTTTGTTGAAAGAGTTTTACAGCTGGTGGTTGCAATGCTTGTTGCTACCAAAACATTAAGTGCTTGCGTCTGTATAGGATTTTGAGTTATTAGCATGCCCAATGTGACGGGTAATCATAATCAGGCCATAACCACTTTGAGATTCGGAATGAACAATTTAATTATTCATTACACGCCTTTAACATTGTGTCTTCCGTGAAACTATGTGGATTTCAGTGAAATATTTGTGGCAACAGGTAAGCTGCAACAACCCATTTATCAATAGGTACGTTAAAACCTATCTATTCACAAGCCTGGGGACTTCCTAAAGGTAAACTACATGTCATCTCAAGTTAAAAAATTCTCCAATATTTATCTTAACCTGTCTAAATGTATTGATGTTTTATATAGTACATATATACAAATACGTGCAAGCCAGAGCATATTAAGACACACACACATACACAAACTACATTAGAACTGCTGAAAAATATTTACTGGTCCGGCAGTTACGATTTCAGAGATTCTTCAAGTACGAACTATTTACACTGTCAAAACGTATTACCTGCCTGTAAAATCTTCTCTTCAAGATTCCTTTATTCCGATCCAGTTTATCTGCCACTGCGGAGCCGTATATCTAAAACCGGATAAAATATTTACGAAAATAAGTGGGGTGAATAGCAACCAATTCCTTAAGGAATAATTTGTGAGGGGTACAATAAGATAAAATTAGTGGCTCTATGGGAATACCTGAGTGTAAAAACTGTTTACAAGTCAAAGAAAAAAGACATAAAGCATACAAAACAGAAAACGCAACTTCCATATTTGGTTGATGTCAATTTGCAGTCAATTTTCTAACAGGACGAGGAGAGGAGGGAGAGAGAGAGAGGTATCTGTACATTGCAATGAAAAAGAACCTGCTTCCTGAGGAAGAAATGTGGTAATTCAAAATATATTAACGTTTAAACTTGCCGTTGTAACAAAGGATGCCCCTGAAAATCGCTGAGTTACGCAGCGACACGTCCTGATAATATTTTACATGGGAGTTATTACAAAATCCTTCCCTCCAAAAATTAAGCGCCTGAAGACATACCTTATTTGATACGCTCTGAATTAATTCTTTGAGTCCCCTTGTCCGCCACAGGTCTTTTAAGAACATTCAAATAACAACAAAATACCTAATAGGACCTGATTCCTGTTTGTATTAGCAGAACGTAGGCAAAGAGAATTCTAATCGTGTACGAGGTAGAAGGGCAGGGTGAGCAGATGTTGGATTTATAAACTCCAAACAGAAGATTTGGGCTTTATACCAATGCTTGGGCCTATGGGTGATAATCTCCTTTAGTAATACAAAAACTGAAAAACTGTTTAGCGGTTAGAATGGCTACGATCTAGTCAGTAGAAAGTCTTGATATTAAGTATCTATGATTTCTCGACACGAAAAAAGAGTAGGATAAGGAACTAGTGTTTAATACCATCAATGAGCTATTGTTACGTACACCGATGTCTAAAGGAGTATGACTTCAACTTCAAAATGGATTTCAGAAAATGCTTACCTCCATACTTGCTGTAAAAATAACTAATTCATACCATTGACTAATCTAAAAGAATTGAGAAGAACGCGATAAGTGATAGAAAGTGAACTGCTCAGAAAGGTATTGACATTAATAGCTTAAGTAATTATAAGAAACTCCAGTAAAGTTAAGAATAATTTGCGAAAAATTCAATGGAAAAATGTAATATAATAATATTATTAAACTCTATGCAGCACAAGAATTAATTTTTATATATTTATATAATTTTAGTCCAAGCAAAGCGAGGACTACCATATTACAGTCAAAATTGGCACTTCTCCTATTGCTTGTAGAAAAAAGTCTGAAAAAAGGCTTGTTAGTTTTGACCAAGAAAAGTAAACTTCCCTATAATCACTCAAAGCTGAGTTAAGTCCGTTTGGGCGACTAGTGGAAAGTCTGGCAATCCAATTATCTTCTGCATACTGATAGGCATTAAAACCATCTTCATTGTCTCGTTTTACAATGTTTACCTCTGTATAGTTTGTTACGACAACAAAAGGTCAAGGCCAGAAATCGCTTATTCATGACCAGCAGATTTCAGTGACAACAGACAGTAAAACATTTTACTGATTTATTTTAAAAATTATTAATTAACCCTTACATTAATCCCTAATACAATTAAATGCTTACCTTGCAAGAGTCCCAACATTAGTCCATATAATCGTCCAATAAACAAAACTTGCTTATTTATTAATCCTTCCAGTGTTCCCGCATTACATAATTTCAAATAATGGTTACACAATGCTGATCGTTTAAAGTACCTGACTATCGTGTTGATCGCCGGCTTTTTTAGCATGAATCAAATCACATAAAATCTAGCAAATTCCAAAATACTCATTTACAAAACAACACCGGAAAAAGACGATGTTTACAACTCATCAGCGCCAAAATAATTGACAAAGTCAAGGTCAAATATCACTTTGTTTGCTTTTGTAACGGTATTAGTCGTAGGTTAACCGTAAATAAAAGAAAGCCATCTATTCATCTAAGCCACCTTTTGGATTATTAAGAAATGACAGTAGGCAGTCTCAAGGTAAAGCAGTTGGTTTCTTGATCCACAGCGTACGTCACCTATGACTTGACATTTGGTCAAGAATTTCCATAAACATGGAAGGTACTTATATATGCTTAGGAACCTTAGGTTTACTAGTCTAAAATTCATTAAGTCGCTATTTTACTTACCACATCCAAGAAAAAATCTACATGTGGTCGTTTGTGTACATAAAATCTCACAGGGTGTCTGTCTATAGTAACCTATACAATGATATAACAGTGAAAATGTCAAAATGTCATATAAAATATTATTAAATGTAAGTCACAACAGTAACAACAAATTATAAATAAAGTGATGACATCCTGGAAAAGTATGTGTGTAAATGTGAATGGCAATGGGTATAATGCCCTTTAATTTTGGGATTTCCTAGAGGAAAGAACAAAGTTTCCATTGCCTAATCGAACTGCCCACAAGATACTCTGTTTACAGCTTTGGTAAATGCTGAACAAAGCTGTTGATTCTTGAAGGTACAAATGATAAACTATAACAGTGTAACTAATAAGCTTCCCTTTGCTACAACAGTGTTGCTAATACTGTCGAAGCGCAAAATATCACCACTGGTATACTGGCAAATCAGTTTGCTGTGTGTTAGGAATAGCCGTGACGGCCAGGAATATCAATTTAACATCAAAACCTGCTTTTGCAAAATTTAGGGCAAAACACGCTTGGAATGCAACTGTCTGTCTGTCTGTCTGTCTATATATATATATATATACACACACACATATAATATCAAGTGTTCATGCTCATGCATCCTTAGGATTATACTCTCAAAGCAAAAGGATCCAATTCCACTTAAGGAGAGAAACAATGGTTTACATACTTCATTCTAAGGACTGTCCAGCCCTCTACATTGGGGAATCAAAGCGTTCCTTGGGTCAAAGAAAAAAAGAACACAGCAGGCCTGTTCAAAAAGGAAACACCAAAGTAATTCATGAAATAGAGGAGTACTGCCGGACCAAAAATCCACCTTTGACTGGGAAAAAAAAAAGATTCTGGTCAGGGAAATAAACACTACAAAAAACCCCACAACTTTACCTGCAGCACAGAAATCACATCAGCACCTTATCATACACTCTTCCAGAAATACGGCTTACTTTAGTAGCCTGAAGATGGGAGAAGTATCTCTCGAAACGTAGCTAAGAAAAAGCTTACGACTTAAGATATGATAAATATCCTTCGTCAATGACTTCCACAGAGTCAAAAAAATCAAGAATTTTTATGATTGTTACATTGCGGTTTAATTCAATTAAAGAACTATGAAGTGTCTCAATGCAAGATGTTAGCAATTTAGCACCACACTGTAACATTTTTCTCAAAAAATCAATAACAAAATAAACAATTTACAATATTATTTCTATTTAGTTAGTCCTGTCAACTTTAACTACAGTCAACAGATAAGGAAGCACTATTAAGTAAGGACTAAAAAAGTAGTGTTAAGGCAAGACTTACAATAAAACAGATAAAGTGTGGTGGAATTCAGGATCGGGCAAAAAAAAAGGAGCAGGGGAGGGCAAAAGTGAAGAGCAGTGAGAATTTTACTAAAAAACGAACATCTCTTCAATGCATGGTACTTGAGAGTCTATGTGGCAAAGCAGACCCATTTTGCTGAATTAACACTTCATGCTATTCTTGTCAAACTTTACTTCTACCGTATTTTTTTGCACTAACAGCAATAATTTTTATCTGTCTACCAAAGAAATGCTCTTGCTATACTCTTTCCCCCACCTCCCCCCCAAAAAACTGGTTGAAGAATGATTTTTATTTGTACAGGTTTAAAAGATATTTGGTAAAAGCCATTCAATTTCAACACATTTTCTGTACCTTTACATTAATCTACACCTACAAAGATAATATATCAGTGCCCTGAACACAAGACTATAAATCATTACTAAAATACTTAAATTCAACTTTCATTTTGAAGACCAATTTTCAAGGATGACTAGTTTTGACTGTCCTTGATTTTGGGNGAACCTCTTCCAACTGCTTTCCAATGTCGGTCGAAAAGAAAAATTCTTATATCACGTGTCAAAACAAACGTAAGGCGCATGTGCATTGACGAAAAAATCAGCTTCGCTCGAAATTTTTCGACGCGTGGAGAATAGCCTTTACGATATGATAAATATCCTTCGTCAATGACTTCCACAGAGTCAAAAAAATCAAGAATTTTTATGATTGTTACATTGCGGTTTAATTCAATTAAAGAACTATGAAGTGTCTCAATGCAAGATGTTAGCAATTTAGCACCACACTGTAACATTTTTCTCAAAAAATCAATAACAAAATAAACAATTTACAATATTATTTCTATTTAGTTAGTCCTGTCAACTTTAACTACAGTCAACAGATAAGGAAGCACTATTAAGTAAGGACTAAAAAAGTAGTGTTAAGGCAAGACTTACAATAAAACAGATAAAGTGTGGTGGAATTCAGGATCGGGCAAAAAAAAAGGAGCAGGGGAGGGCAAAAGTGAAGAGCAGTGAGAATTTTACTAAAAAACGAACATCTCTTCAATGCATGGTACTTGAGAGTCTATGTGGCAAAGCAGACCCATTTTGCTGAATTAACACTTCATGCTATTCTTGTCAAACTTTACTTCTACCGTATTTTTTTGCACTAACAGCAATAATTTTTATCTGTCTACCAAAGAAATGCTCTTGCTATACTCTTTCCCCCACCTCCCCCCCAAAAAACTGGTTGAAGAATGATTTTTATTTGTACAGGTTTAAAAGATATTTGGTAAAAGCCATTCAATTTCAACACATTTTCTGTACCTTTACATTAATCTACATCTACAAAGATAATATATCAGTGCCCTGAGCACAAGACTATAAATCATTACTAAAATACTTAAATTCAACTTTCATTTTGAAGACCAATTTTCAAGGATGACTAGTTTTGACTGTCCTTGATTTTGGGACCTATGAAACTGAGACACAACAAGACAACATAATAAAAATAATTATATTAATAATAATGACAATTAGTAGAAAGAGCAAAGAACTGATCTCTTGGTTTTAGTAATAAAAATGTTTAAAAATTCAACTATTTTCTCACCCTAACAGTAAAATCTGGAGGTGTGGATGCTTGCACTGCTGGTCTTTGTAGACTATGAAAGCAATAGGAGTATAACATTCTATCATTACGCAAGAGAGGTATATATTAATATTGCCTGGTGTAATTAACTTAAAGTCATCAATTTCTTGTCAACTTTGAAAACATATAAGAAGTTGTTGAATTAAACAATATGAAAAATTCAACAGAATGATCATGGCTCCCTTGGAACTCTTCTCAAACTTTCCATACCTGTAGAAACACGGAGCATATTTGTCCAATACTAGTTTTGGGGTCTGTAGGCATAAAGACAATTCTGGTTTCAATTGGACGTTAGATATAGCTATTTCAATTTCAGCAAAATTCCTAGCCCAAAACACGAAATATTGCACATGGTCCAACTAATACAAATACAGCTTACACGTACTTAGTAGGGGCTTATTAGAGACCACCTATTTTGTTTGGATACAAAAATTATCAATACATATTGTTCTCAACAATTTCAAGTCATATATTCATTAAGGGTACCATCTGGAGTAACAGAATTTATGAAGTATATCATAGATCTTTAATAATTCACCTCACATGAGTTATGCTAATGTGTTATTTTCTATATTCAACTGATTTTCAGTAATCACCAATATCACTAATGTTGGGTTTAATTTCTAGTTGCAGTAAAAAAAATAAAAATGAGACAAGTAACTACAAACACTAAAATGTCTAATTAATTTTTGTGTGACACCCTCCCCACATATATCAACATATATAAAATATGTTTACATCTATCAAATCACATTTATGATGTAAAGAGCTTCTTACTACCAAAATGTTACCATCCTCACCTTTTGAAAAACTGCAATTGTTTGGTATTATTACATTTGGATTTGTCAGTAGGTTATAAAAATTGTCTTACCAATCAGCCTTACCACAACTCATTGCTTGCATTATTTGGGAAGCAAAAAGAAAAATCAATGGCAAATACAAGTACCAAAATATTTTCACAATTATATCTAATAAACAGCGCACATTGCTTTGGTGAAAATTAGCCCAAGAAACCACACAATTGAGTTACTTTTAACACAAATATGTAAAATATGGTTAATATCCAGCAATGTTTAACAAAAAATTCTGATTTAATGATCTTATTTTGACATTGTCTGAAAAAAACCAATGAAAAAACTAAAACAAAAAAGCCCAACAAAACCCCAATGTTAAAAAAACCTGTCTAAAATGCAAAACCCAGGAAACTAGATATGGCAGCCTACTAATGGCTTTACAGGTTTAACAAAATTCATAATAAAAATCTGGCAGGAATGAAAATTTAAATGAAAGTTACAAAACCTCTGGTACACACAAAACTGGTTGACTTCAAAAAGTAGTCAATAGCTCTATTTCCAATTCATTAACATTCTTCTGATTACCATGATAGGTGACGTGCAATGCATCCATCAGTTTGTAATAATGGGATGTTTACATGACACTGACATTTAAATTTATGTTTAACACCATTAACATTATATGAGGTTCTAACAATTCAACATGAATTAGAATGTACACAGTGGTGAACTGTAAATTACTCTGGGTGACTCCTAGTCACATTTTCAAAATAAATACAATGAAATAGAATAGTTTGTATTTCTCCTTTATTACCCTTCATGGTGGGAATGTATTAGTGTTTCATCCAGATCCAAAACCATGATTTTTTTCCTTACCAATCCTGTTAAAAATTAAATTATCACCATAAAAAAGGCTGGAATGTAAAGACAAGTTTGAACTTCATATCAAACTTTCCCATAAGCATACAATAAAATAAGATATACCAAATAATATTTGGGTAAGTACTTAAGGTAAAATACTTTTAGAACTATTTCTGGCCAATTCAATATAGGTTTATAAGAAGGTTCTCCAAAACAAGAACAAGAACCTTTGTGACATGTTTATTGATTAGAACTGGATGACAGTGAAGGATGAGGGGGGGGGGCATTCTATATCAAATAATTGAAAGTTTTTGTTATCATGGGTAAGGTCTCAAATTATCATATTAAGCTTTCATCTTGAACCCTTCTCCCCTGAAAATTTAAGTTTCACAGCTGGATTGGGTTAAAAGTTATTAACCTTTGAATTTTTAATAAAGTTCATCAAAATTGCATGCCATAAGCTTCAAGCACTATTTGGTTGAATTTGGAATTTAACAATTAAACAATCTAAAGTGACATCAGACTGAGATTGTGTTCCTATGTAGTTTTACACCCAAATATAATAATTCTGGGAAAATTTTTCAATGAAAAAAAAGAATTCTTTTAAAGGTACAGCTTGCTTCAGATAGCATAACAACAATTTGAACTCTAGGAGTCTTTTACCTTTTCTAGAAGTTTTGGAAGGGGCATCAATATTCCTTTCTCTTCAAATTTTCTTGCCATTATTTAACAAAGTGTTAATGAGGAGCTGTGGCTTAATGGTTAGTGCAATTGCACCATAACCTAGAGGTTCTGGATTCGATTACCAGAGTGGGCAAAGAGAATTTGAAACTTTAAAACAAAACGGAAAAAGCTATTGGTTGGTGACAGGAAGGGCATCCTGCCAAGAAATTCCTTACTGCCAAAACAAAGTCCCTCTGCAGGGCACTGTCTGAGCCCCAATTCCTGGGGGAAAATGACATTAAAACCAAAAAAAATATAAATGAAGTGTTAACATCAAAGGAATACTGAGAAAGAGCTTTTATTCTGTACCCTTGTAGTAGGCTAAATTTATTGTTTCTTGAATTTTTTTTTTAGAATTTACTTGCATTTTGAGAAGTTCGAAAGCAGTGCAGTCAGTTGCAACTGAATTCCAAAACTAAGCATCTTTGAGGGTTTACATAACACCTGCCATTTCAGAAAGTTTCAAGACTGGTTCTAAATCATATGTGGCATAACCCAATTCGAGAAGACATTGAATGTGACATTGAACAGCAAAATCAAATCTTTAAGTACAACGTTCTCAAGACTTTTGTTTGATATGGACGTCAATGTTTTAAGAACAAGATTATTAAAATTTCAATTTAATCACCATGAAAAAAATATCATGTATATAATAAAACTTGCTAGCTGTCTTCTGTTGTGAGAAGGAAATCTTGAGCACTGTGTGCTTTTAGTGCCTGGGGGTTAATACTTGCACCAGTGTATTATGTAATATAAAAAATGGTTTTAAATCATAAGTGACCGGAACTCACAGTTCCTAAAGTGTGGCTTTCTAAATACTTTTTAAAATGTTTACCAATTAAAAAATCACTTTATGTTGATATTTCGTTTGATGATGCCTCTCACTTCCTGTAAGTTATATACTATGAATGGTCTAAACAAATAAGTGTAACTAGAAGGTGAAGGGGCATTATTTTCTGATTTCTTCAGGTGTTTCCACATGTTAGTTGTATCATTGTATATGAATTTTTAGGCTTCATGAAAATTTGAAGAATAATGGTCACTTCAAACTCCCATTTTAGAAAAAGGACCATAAAAATTATGTTCACATCATAACATTGTATTTTTAGCCATAGCTACAAGGTGGAATTTAAAACTTATTTTCTTTATAACAAATATTTTGGGAGAGTGACTACATGCAGTACACACTTTCATCATAAACTCTGTCTGGAACTACTAAAAGTTCTATGCATTTATGCTACATGTTATCACACAAAGAAATAAAAAGAATAGAATAACTTACTAAGTTTCTGAATTGAGACAGGTGAAAGTTGATAAATGTCATACTTAATTGTCTGATGCTGAATAACCTGTGGAAAACAAGAAAACAATATCTATAAACTTAATACCAAAATCTAGAAATCATAAAATGTAAAAAAATATATTCAAATTTGGCTATCCAAATTTAGCTAAAAATAAGTCAACATGTGCAAATTGGACTTGCTGTGTACCTTGAAGGGTTCAATTTCAAACCATTGTTGTGAATCTTCTGTCAATTGTCTGGTGACAGAAACAAATTCTGGCATTTAATACAAAATTATTGACTAATTTTTCATATATGGTTGATAAGAAAGATGTGTCAAGCATATCATGGATTTTATATACCTACCAAGGTAATTTGTTCTTTCATAGATGAAATATCAGTGTGATTAAAAATGGGTGGAAATATTAAAGTTACTAGTACAGTACAAATCATGTCAAATCTCTCCAATAAGTTGAGGCTTTATCACAAATTGTTCTATTATTCCTTTTAAAAGAATATTTAAAGGAAAGATGTCAAAAGAATACCTATGGTTTTATAAACCTAAAGCAGTAGTTAATTGGCTATCTGTTGGTACATAATATGAATTAAGGGTGGCAACAAGAAATTTATAGAATTGTCAGCAGTCCTTTGTAAAAAAAACTCCCAGTGACAGTGAAAACCAATCACATGTTTATTTGGGCAGGTGGATAGGCTGGGGAGCTCACTGTAGCTAAGAAAAGAGAAAACCCTAACCTTGAGGGTAACACATTAAGTGAACACTTAAATGCTTCAGTTTTGTGTTTGAATCACTCTACCCATTTTTTGAAGCTAGGGAAAGATTTTACAGTGCTAGGCAAGAAACAGGAGGAAACACAACAGCTTATTATTTATTCATGTGTCATGAAACTCTTTTGACAGTCAGTAGACTTTTTTATTCTCAATAAGCTCATCCATGGATGCCTTAAAGACAGTAAAAGAAAAATTATCATTATAAGCAAAGATGCCAAGGTATGTGCCCTGAGTTGATGCACCTAAATGAAGCCAAAGGTGCTACAATTTCAGGATATCCTACCAAGACACCTCATAGAAGCAGTCACAGTAAACTATGCAAACCATACAATTTAAGTTCAGAAAATTTGCAATGGTTGGAAAGATCACAATGAGAAAAGGAGTGTCAGGCAATTGGTAAAAAAAATTAGCGACAACCAAACAAAAGGTAGTCACACTAGATAATCTTCTACAAAGTAAAGAAACAGACTTTGATCTACTGACAGCCACTATTTCATGGAAATGGTGATGTGTATCTGCCGAAGTTGACTACTATTAGTTGGGAAACAAAAGACAACAATTAAAGGCAAAGAGGACAGAGTGGTAGACAGAGCAGTAGACACATGCTGCATCACAGTAATTCTGTTATTGATATTTGATCTCTTAAAAGAAGACCTTGACCACCTCAACAATAAATTAGGTCAAGACTTTTACTGCGGATCACTAAATATAGTAGGTTGAAGAAGATGAAGAGAATCTCCAACAATCCATTAATACATTCATCAGTAAACAACACTGATGGATGTCTCCAAAAAACAGTGTTACATAAGAGATTGGGATAACCTGTAATGGTTTGATGCAAAAGTGGAAGAAACACTTGGCTTTAGTCATTAAGGTAGGAGATATAAAAATGAATGTTTCACAAAGCCTTCATGAGTAAAGTAAGGCAGTTTTATAGTAATGTGGACTAAAAGACCAATAAAAGCACAGAAACAGTTCAATAGCAGCCCTGTACCCCATCACTTATCACACAAGAGCTACCCAAGAAAGAACTTGATACACTCTAGATCAAAACATCGGCATATACTAGACTACATCATCACATGAAAAAGTGACCTTCAACACATATGTGCAGTAAAAGTCATGTGGGGTAGAGATTGTCATACTGACCATAAACTTGTTTGTGCTAAAATTAATATGCATATCAGGAAGAAGGTCAGAGCAAGTGGGGTAAAAAAAGCCTAAAAGCATTGATGTTTCTAAGTTACAAAACGAGGAAGAACATTAAACTCTCAGAAACAAATTTAGTAACACCACATTTGATGGAACCTGGCCTCAGAAAGACCAAACACAGAGACTGGCTTGATGAGAATGATGCTGCAATTACCAGTCTCCAGGATGAGAAAAACAGGCTTCATGAAAAACTTCTGTGTATTTTTAGTTCAGCTAGTGCATGTGTAGAAAAAGCTTTCAAGGAAGCAAAATCAAACCTGCAGCATGACATTTGACACAAAAAGAACAGATGGTGGTGGAAAATGTCAGCTGAAATTCAGAGAGCTTATGGCAGTAAAGATTCATAAAATTTGTACTGTACAATTAGATAAGTGTTTGGAGTTTTGTATGCAGATGATACCGATCTTGTTGCACACTTGGAGGAGGAAATGTAGCTGATTATAAAAAAACTCTAAAGTCCTTGCAAAGCTTTAAGCCTCACTATCAGTCTCAAGAAGGCCTACATCATGTTTTCATCTTCAGCTGGAGTGCCATATGCAGAAGCATATATACTAGTTGATGTGAGGTTAAAGGTTACAGATAGTTTTCTACATCTTGGTAGTACATTGCAGAGGGATTGTACTTTAGATGCTGAAAAAAATCACAGAATAGCAAAAGCCTATTATGCTTTTGGTAAGCTGGAGAAATGTCTGTGGTCAAGTCTGGGAATTACATCAAAGACAAAGATTAGCCTTATATGTAAGAGCTTAATTGTGTCATGAGTCAAGCTTTTTCCAAGCTATGTTTGAGATGTACTTTTCCCACCATCAGGCTAATGAAATGACTAGGTATGGCTGTTTTTATACCTTGGTAGCACAGGCCTATGTGTAGATAGGGATATTGCTGTTTTGAGGAGTGGTGCCATACATTGTACCTGTTGTGTTTCTTCCTTTAGTGTTTTAGGGAATGGACTGTTTATTTTATTTTTCTTATTGTTGTGTTGATTTCCTTGTCTGTAATCCTTTTATTTTCCCAGTCAAAGGTGTGATCTTGTGTCACCTTTTTGAGCAGATCTCTTGTATTATTTTCCATTTTGACCGAAGGAATTCTTTGATTCGCCAATATTGGAGGCAGGACAGTCCTTACAGTGCTGTCTCTACACTAAATTGTTCCTTTCTTCAAGTAAAGAACACCAGCAGGGACCTAAGACAAACTCTCTGACAATACAACATTCAGTGCTCCTTCTTCACTTCATCCATCGTAGGGAAGATTCTGTCAAAACCAAAGGACCCAATCCCACTTAAGAAATTAAGGCAGACAAGGTTCTTAACCTGCTGAAAGAACAAATTATAACTGGATGGGCAAACAGCATGCTGCCAATACTGGAGCTGGAGAGTTAAGCTCACAGTGACATGGAGATGAAAGGTAATCTGGTAACCTATGAGCCTGGCGCAGCTATGACTCAAGTGGACTACATTTTGGTAAAGACAAAAGACAGGAAGTATTTGCAAGGTGTAAAAGTGATACCTGGTGAAAAATTTGTGACCCAGCATAAACCAGTAATTTGTGACTTCAGGATTAAGAAATGATATCAAGGGAAAAGGAAGTACATTCCAAGGAGAAAGGTGTGGAGACTAAATGATGGACAAGTAAAGCACGTCTTTGAAGATCAAGTCAATGGAATTGTGCGTGCTAGTCCAGGAAAAGACCAAGGAAGTGTATGCAAGCAATGGGAGAAGATCAAGGATACACTTTTGAAAGCCATAGACCAAGTCTGTGGCTGGACAAAAGGGCCTCCATATCATAGAGTGACATGGTGGTGGAAGGCTTTTGTTGAAAATTATGTGAAAGAGAAGAGAAGGCTGTGGAGTCAGTGGAAAAAGGGGTTAGTGAACAAAGAAAGGTATCTGGAGGCCAAGAGAGCAGCCAGGCAAGCAGTCTACAAAGCAAAGATGGATGCCGAGAAAAGAAGGTTTCCAGACATAATGCATAGAGATGACCAGAAAAATGAAGTATTCAAGATAGCTAATCAGGATCTCATCATGGTAAAGTGCATCAGGAATGATGATGGAGAACTTGCAACAAGCGAACTTGAAAAGAAGAATGCCTGGAAGTGCTGTTATGAGAGATAGGTTGAACACAAGAGTTTTCTTCGGCCAAAGAAAATCTTGGAGAGGTAGAAACAGTATCTGGACCAGCCATTATTATAGAGAAAGGAACGGTGAGGGAAGCAGTAAAGAAAATGAAAAAAGGCAAAGCAGCTGGTCCTTCAGGAGTTGTCGGAGAGATGGTCAAAGCTGCAGGTGAGAGAGGTATAGAGATGATCACTGATCTAACAAATCAGATCATAAGAGATGGTGTCATTCCTGAGGACTGGGAAACAAGTACAATTATCCATTGTTATGAAGGAAAAGAAGAAGCTCTAGAAAGAGTTATGGAAAAACAAATCAGAAGTGAAATAAACATTGATGACATGCGATTTGGTTTTATGCCTGGATGAGGAAATATTGATGCCATTTTTATCCTTAGACAAATGCCAGAGAAGTACCTCAGAAAGAACAAGAAGGTGTACTTTGCCTTTGTGGATTTGGAAAAAACCTTTGACAGAGTGCCAAGAGAAGTTGTTTGGTGGGCTTTATGGAAACTAGGAGTAAGTGAAGGTTGTTCAGGTAATGTACAGAAACACTAAAAGTCTGTAAGGGTCAACAGTTCTTATACTGAGAGTTTGGTGTGGGAGTTGGAGTTCACCAGGGATCTGTACTAAGTCCACTGCTTTTTATTTGTGTTTTGGAAGCACTGTCAAGAGAGTTTCGAAAGGGTTGCCCAGAGGAATTGCTATATGCAGATGACCTGGTTCTCTCCAGTACATTAGATGGTCTACTTGCTAAGTTAGAGACTTGGAAGAAGGGTTTGGAAGGTAAAGGTTTGACCATGAACACTGGAAAGACAAAAGTGATGGTAAGTGGTTACAATTTAGGAAAGCCATTGGGGAAAGGAAAGTTTCCCTGTTCAGTCTGTGGGAAGGGAGTTGGGAACAACTCAATCTATTGTGGTACTTTCAAGCACTGGGTATATAAATGGTGCAGTGGAATAAAGGGCTAACTGATAGAAAGTAACCATTTTAGCTGCAAGAGGTACATAGAAGGAGAGGCAACCTGTGTCTTAGACCTATGGAAAGTGCATTTAGAGGGTGAGGAAATTGAAGTTGTCCAGAAGTTTTGCTACCTTGGTGACACCCTTTGAACTGAAGGAGGAGCTGGTGCAAGTGTAACAGCAAGGGTTAATAGTGGATAGAGTAAGTCCAGGGAGCTGATGCCATTGTTAACCAGCAGAGCTCTGCCATTACCTACCAAAGGTAGTCTACCAGGCATGTATACATAGCACAATGATGTATGACAGTGAAACTTGGCCAGTGAAAACTGAAGGTGTCAGCCGCATGGAGCAGAATGACACGAGAATGTAAGATGGATGTGCAATGTAACTCTGAAGGACAGGCTCAGTTCCAATGAACTCAGAAGGAGATTGAATCTGGACAGTAATGGCAGCTGTATGCAGAATAGGAGGCTTTGTTGGTTTGGTCATGTGGTGAGAATGGACAAGAATGCTTGGACAAGTAGATGCAGAACAATCAAGGTGACAGTAACTACTGGCAGAGGAAGACCGAAGAAAACATGAGAGGAAGTGATAAGGGTGGATCTCAAAAAAAAGGTGTCAGCAGAGACCTGGTGAAGGATAGGATAACCTGGAAGTCAATTTCAAGAAAGCGTCGAACACATGCTAGTATGTAAAATGAACCTTAAACCATATATGATGATAATGATGATGACAATGATGTTCATGGATGACCTAAGCTTTATGCTAGTAGTCAAAAGGCCTTAGATTTGCTTATACAGATGGTCAGAATCTTCAGTAACGATATTGGAATGCAATTTGGCATTGAGAAATGTGCTGTCTTGAGAATGTACAAAGGGGTGTTGAAGGATTTCTCTGGTATCAAACTCTCTGATGACTGCAAAATCAAAGCAAGCTTGAAAAAAAATAGGGTTACAAATACCTTAAAATTCTCAAGGCTGATGTTGTCAAGAGTAAGGAAATGAAAGATAACATCTAAAGAATATAAAAGATGAGTTAGGAAAATTCTGGAAACCAAAGTGAAATCTTATCCAGGGCATCAACAAATATGCTGCTTCATTGATAAGATACTCGATATTCAAGAAAAGGAATAAACAGTCTCAACAAAATAGAATGTTTAAATCTAATCCCAAAGTATTTTACCGAGAACTAGGGAAAAAACAAATGGAAGTTAATGAGATTGAAACGCTTTGGACAACAATTTTAGAAGATGATTAACATCATAATGAGGTTGCTGAATGGATATTAACACAAGAAGAAACGCATAAAAATTCACCAGAACAACAATGGAAAGAGATAAGTAGGGATGAAGTTAAAGCAGCTCTTCAAAAGTCAAGTAACTGGAAATCCCTTGGCATAGAAAAAATACCAAATTTTTGGTTGAAGAATTGCGAACCCCTACACGAAGTTCCAGGAAGGTGTTATAATGAAATAGCAAGAGAGCTTGAAAAAAGCCCAGCATATTTAACACAAGGAATAACATATTTATTGCCTAAAACACAAGAAACAAATAATCCAAAAAACTATAGACCAATCACATGCTTACCAATCACATGCTTACCAACCACATACAAAATATTAACATTGATAATTGGAGAGAGAACTTACAACCACTTAGAAGCAAACAATTTACTACCAGTTGAACAGAAAGGATGTAGAAGGGGTTTGTATGGTTGCAAAGACCAACTTCTTATAAACAGAATGATTCTCGAAGATTGTAAAACTAAAAGAAAGAATTTGAGTACTGCCTGGATAGACTACAGAAAAGCTTTTGACAGTGTTCCTCATAGTTGGATTATTAAAGTAATGCAATTCTATAAAGTTTCACCAGATCTAATCAAATATATGAAACACAGCATGAATACATGGCAAACAACAATGATACTTAATTTCTCCTCTAGTTGCATATCAACAAATCCTATTAAAATTAAAAATGGAATATTTCAAGGAGACTCCTCATCTCCCCTCCTATTCTGCTTATCTCTTGCACCTCTCAGCAATCTACTAAATCACACAGAATTTGGATACGAAAATAACCAGAGACAATTAAATCACCTATTCTACATGGATGCCCTGAAACTATACTCCAAGAATGATAATCAGTTAGAAGGACTTTTGAACATGGTAAAGATATTTAGTGATGACATTAAAATGCAATTTGGATTGGACAAATGTGCCAAAGCATCCTTTAAAAGGGGAATACTGACAAATAC